>LGAG01000343.1:279981-323435 GCA_001278395.1 Lerema accius | reverse complement strand
AAGTTTTTTACAGATTATACATACATACCAGCAATGTTTCAATGATGAAATGCTTTCTCTAATTCTAATTTAAAAGCATTTGTTAGTAAAGGTGTATACTTTTTACTTATACAGGGCAATTATTTTTGAAGCTACCACCATTTAGAGAATAAAACAAAATAGACTTTATTCATCTGGTGTTTTGTTTGGTTGAAAATAATTTTATGACAAAGTCTAATCTTGTAGGGTCCCTATTTTCAAAGTAATTAAATTACCTACGACCATAGATTACGTTGGACTCTCGAAAATAAATTAACACGAAATTATTACCATGTTATTCAGTTTACTTCAAAATCAAAGGCCGAATTGAAAGGAATTACAAATCGTAGATCAGTTTGACATAAGAGTAAAAATATAGTCCATTAAGTAAAAATATAGTCTAATAAATATCTATAATGTCACCGAATGACTGACCTATTTGAGGAGGAGACACTATGTTATTATTAGCTATAAGCCTGTCATTGTGTCTCCTTAATTCCCTAAATAAATTTTAATTTCTTTCTTCTTTCTTTCTAATCGATAGAAAAAACGCGATTGGGTGTAAAACGCGATCGTCGGCAGGTATAGTCGAATGTGATATATCAAGGGCACCGAACTCAAAGCTAAAGTAATCTAACATCCACAAACTTATTGGCCATCGTTACTCATTCTAATGTGGACATAAATTGGCGACTGCCGTGGACTCGGTAGGTACATCTACCCTACTGAGTCAACTACTAGTGTAATGTAGTTGCTATTTATGTGTAACACCTAATAGTGTTTTTTTGATAGTTATGCGTCAAAACAAAGTTAATTATGAATGAGTTTCATTATGAATGATTTTTCATATTCATACGGTGTAATTAACATTTGTTATAAAAAAATATTGTAAAGCTGATTTAAAATGATTGTAAATATCCCATGTCCATCAAGGGTATTTATAGACATGTTTTTATTCATTAATATCAACGCACCAAGAATAAACAAAATTATTTTAAATCCAATAAGTATTAATAGATGCACAAAACATTTTTGGAAAATTCTCAAAATTAGGTACTGACTTTATTATTGTTTTTCTCATAATTTTATAACTAACTCGTATTTAAATATCAAAATTTAGTTTTGAAAATGCATCATTCGTTTTTTTGCGTTTCGTTTGCTTAAGGAATATAATAATTATTATCTAACTTGAAGTTTGAATTTAAAAATGTAAGTATCTAACAGCGATTGAATTTTATTTTAAAAGTTACTCAATAAAATAAGTTTGAGATGAATCTAATAAGTAGTATGGAAAACTCAATATCCTTCAGCCATGTCCATCCAAGTTGGGATTTATTGACATTTATATTGGTTGCGATGCAGCGAACAGTGTTATGTCAGGGTTGACACTTTTGCCAGACCCGTTTGCGTAAATAAATTGACACCAAACTTTTAATTTTTGTGTTACAGTTTTTGAAATTTTTCGCACTGTAAAAAATAAAACACTACGTATTTTCAAAATGAAAAATTGCATGAAAATTTACACATAATTTTTAATTGTGAAAATTAGTTTTAAATTTTTTAATTAAGTAAGTACATAAAAATATATTTAAAACTTTCTAAGTTATACTTATTAGCCAAATCAATTTTAATAAAGTAAAATAACAATATATTTGTATTTAATTTGAAATAAGAAACCGCAGTAAAAAACAAACTCTCGCTTTAAAAATTACTAAATGTAGACAAAAGTCATAAGCTACCAAGTAAAATACGTTTTTGTAATTAATCTAAATTTTTTTAGACCTTAGGTACTATCACGCCCTCTCGGAATTCTGAACCATTGTCTGGTATTTACCGAGAAATCGTATCTTAGGATATCTCATATTTAGTTGAGAGTCAAAATCGAAAAATCCGGGAACTTTATCGTCTTATAATCATTTTAGGTCTACATTATAATAATGACTTTACAATGGCTCGATGTAACGGATAATATCATGAAATTAAAAGATGGGAAAACTGGAGATAAACTAAAGATAAATTATTCGATTTTCAAAAATACATTTTATTTTATTTTTTATTTTTACAGTGCAAACAAAAAATCGAATGCAATTAAATTGTCAATGTAGTAACTTCTTAATTAAAAAAAAACTAAATCTAAAGTACCTACCTGACTACATAAACACTAACCAATATTTTATTATAAAAAAATAAATAACAGGACTTTTAAAAATATTTTCCTCATATTAAAAAACAATTAAAATAATAAATAGCTTGTGTAGCTTCTGTAATGGAGAAAATTCGAGTTTTCGATTCACACATTGAAACCATTACCCTCCTATAGCGCTAATCGGATAAATGAAGAACGACAATCTATTCACCACAGTACCTATTCAGTTGTCTTCAACTTTATGAGCAAAACATGTTTGTGTATTATCTTTTTCTTGTTTGAAGTCATTTTAATTGTAAATCCGTCACCAATTTCAGTAATGGAATTTGTCAGAATAATGTGCCAGATAATAATTGTTGGGTAACATAGAGACACAAAAATACGTCATACTTTCGTATCTATTAAATCACGTACTTTCATAAGAAATAGATTCTGTCTATTTCGGCGTACCAATTATTTTTGTAGCTCATCTTTTGATCATATGAGGATCATACATCAAAAAGAATACGAAGGAACGCTCATCCACCCATACCCTCTAAGACAGGGTTTCCCAACCTTTCTTTTGCCCCCAGGCTGTTAATAACATGTTCATGAATCCCCCCCCTTACTTGATCAACAAATTCAAAATTCGAAACTTGTTTAAACTGAAATTGACGACGTCTGGTTTCGAAACAGAGGTCGATAAATGGTATTTGATTTTTAACCATTCATTTTGTGTTTATCAATTGGACGTTATATTGTAATGTTATTTGTTATAGTTGTTTTTATTTACATGCAAACGTTTTTCGCTCCCCTTGAGATCTCTCAACGCCTCACCGGTTAGGAAATCCTGCTCTAAGATGATTTGATCATTTGACGACCCAAATAACGCAATGGTTACCACGTTGATCGCTGTTCAAAAGGTTCTAGGTTCGATTCCTTAACCCACAAAAAAAATATTATAAACTAAACAAACAAATTTTCACACAACCTCTTAGCCTATATACCATCTCTGTTCCTTTCGTCGTAGGTTACAAAAAATTATTTATTTCTATATTGTTTTCTAATACACGATGCTTTGAATTTATCTAATTATTTATACCATTTGTTGGTACAAATCGACTGGCTTCACTGAACAAAGAAGATAAATTTAGCCTTAATATAATTATATCTAATAAAAAACAATATTTGTCAAAAATCCCAAGTCTCGCAACTCTGTGTTTTACCGTAAAAAGTTGTGAGATCCAGGCAGTACCAAGTCGGTTATTAATTTTATAATGCAGTCCCTACTTAAGGGACCTTCTGTTTTAAGTTGTTACGTAACTAACCTAATAACATATTAGTGACGATATCAATATTACTAATCTTGAACGTTTTAAATAAATAGATTGACTCGGCCATCGCATAGGAACATAATATATCTCATAAGAAAACATATTAACATAGATCGTTCAGTTCTAGTCTTCCCAAACGAAGTTATAGAGTAGCGAAAACTGCCTGAAATGCTTCGAGTAAAGGATGGTTCGGCCGTGCCGTTTTTGGCCGACTTGGCAAGGGCACTGCCGTGTCCCCAGATTTGTGTACGTCTCGCTTCGTAGCACGTAGCGGAGTATAGAATAAACATCCTTTAAGATACGTGTCTTCCTACAGTTTCTCATCAAAGCTATTCGAAAACTTGCAAACTAAATCAACAGGCTTTCACGCATGCGCACTGTTTACTCCATACGGGAGCTCTCAAACTTTTCAGTCCACGCATTTCGACAACATAGCTCGGTTGTTTAAACATGTTTTAATAAAAACTACGAGTTATAAGTTTTTTCTAAAAGTGCAAAGAAAATGGATTATACAACTCAGATCGTGTTCCTGATATTATGTGCCAGTTCGTATAAATTTGGATTACTAGTTTTTCTTTTGTATTCTTTTTATTTTAGTGCGTTGCGTGCTGAAAGTTTTGCCGCGAATACCTAATTTTCTCGTCAACTCTGACTTTAATTATAGTCCAATGTTGGTTCCCTGACAACGTGTATTTTATTCGCATTTACTACAATTCGTTCGAGGAAATTTTATTGCTCTAGTTATATTTTTATAGAAGGTTTTTATAGGTTTTATGGCTCGAAGTTTTACTTATTATTAGTTTTGAAAAGATAATGTTTATGATTGTTTGAGTTGTTATAATGTTATTAATTTTGTTTTTTTTTTCAAATACTTTCGTTCTATTGATACCGTTATTATTTTAAAATATCGTTTTAATTAAATAGTAGGTGTAAAAGCATGATTTTTTTTAGAAAAAACATGATCAATACGAAAACCAGTTCCACTCAAGTAAAAAAAAAATATTTTCAGATGTTTGTATTATTATTACTTATTTACGGAGGAGTTTCTTTCACCATCTCCTCACCCATTCTAAAGCACCTTTAGTGAAGAGATAGTAGGTTAAAATAATTATGTGCATAAGTTACAACCTCATAAGCATTATTACTTAAGTCAGTTTTCAACTTGTCATATTTTTGAGACGAAATCATTAATTTTCTAAGCAGCTTTTTTAAATATACGCATACGTGATATTGAAGTGGTAAAATCAGTAAAATATTTCTAGAAAAGTGTAAATTAATAAATTTTACTACCCCAGACACCGACAATACATTATGACAAAAAGACGATAACATTTGAAGGAGCACAGTTACACAAAATACCGTCAATTATAAAAAATGTGATATCGCCTTATGTGTTCTTATTTATTTATTAGACTCCCAACGCAGGTTACACAAAAGTTAAAAATTATATTGAAAATATAGTATTATTAACATTTTTGTTGTGCACCTACAATTACAGGGTGTCACCACATTTTCAAATTATGAAACTAAAAATGTAATTTAAAATGTACTAACTAATTAACTAATTTTAAATATAAAATTAAGATAAAATTACTCATAAAATTTTGTTAATATTTTTCTTTTTGACCATAGGATCAGTAATGTCCAAATTACCAAAATTTGGATAGATAAAATAAAATAAAATTAGCTGAATACATAACTAATACGTACATCTAGCTTATAGGTACATAATTTAAATGTTTAGTTTGCTTTTACCTTTAATTGCCTTTTGTTAGACGAACGAACGTATCATGTAAGTGATATGATTTATCTTTGAGAACAAACTTTAAACCTATTTTGAATTCGAATATAAACTAATTAATGATTCAACAACCTTTCATCGCATTAGTTCTTTCAGTTATAAAGCGAGCTATCGATAAGGGTGATCGTATCTCGCAGGCTGTATTCAGAAACCCTATAGTAATACACTTACTCCATTAATAATAACAAAGCAGTATTTCAATTTCCCTGAAAGCTTCAACGCATACACGCTCGTTATGATGGCTATGTTTTATTCATTTGAAAGATAACTTATCCAAACATCTTTATCATAGCTTGGACGTAAAGATTCGCATTTACATTTTGTTTCGGTTGTAGAATTGCTTATGTACTCTTCTTTTGTGTTAGATGCATACGAATGTTTCTTTTAAATCTTGACTACACAACATTCCAGTGTCGGGCCGTTCAAGTATTGCGTACCGCAATGGGGGAGGGGCTTGTAAAATGTTATGATGCGTTATATTAGTGGGAAGAGGGTGGAATAACGCGTTACGTAACATTCGTTATTTAAAAAAAAAAGTTGGGAATGTAATTCTTGTAACTCGGCAAAACGGCAACATTTTTAGATAAATAATGGTCATTTGTGTTACGTAACGTTTAGGGAAGGGGAGGGAGGGTACAGAAAAACGTTACGGCGCGTTACATGGGGCGAAGGGGGGAGGGTTAAAATATCTTTAAAAATTGTATTACGTAATACTTGAACACTCCTTTACTATAATCATACCATAAAAAAACAGAAGTACCAAAAATAAGTAAAGCGTTTTTAATAAGTTAAAAAATATGCAATAGCATGGAAACTCTGGCATTTTGATACGAAACTTAATTACAAACTGTTTAATACTATGCACATAATTTACGCCACCACCATTCCTGCTTGATTGATTGACTGAACATGTTTGGTCATTGTTTTTACTTCAATTACATTTATGTTTTATTAAATAAATATTCAACGTCGCTCCAGTTTTATTTTGCTTTGAGTAGGACAAATACTAACAATTACTAACCGGATGTTTTACTAATATGTGTGGGGTTTGAACCTCCGACCATCAGTTCTACGAACTGACATTCGTTGACAGAGCTAAGCTAGCTCTGACTATTTACTAACCTAGACTAAGTCCTAACTTGCACAGTCCACGTACTAACCAATTAACAACTAACCAATATTCTCCTAATACTAATAATATCTACATTCCGTTTTTTTTTAACTTGTCTTAATTTTAAAACAAAAACATTAATTTTTAAAGAAGTTTTTGCGAATATTTATGCATGTGATAATTAAGTGAAGAAACATTACTGGAATAGCGTGAACACCAAGAAAATTGGTGATTTCCGTTACAAGGTTAACGTAAAACTATGTGCTAAATAGGACAAATTACAAAAATTTACCACTAACCCACTAACGGTTCATTTAGTGCGGCTTCAGACTAGCGCATTTTTTTGCGCGTATACGGTCGTTTCAGCATACGCGCTTCAAAAAACTGGACGCGTGTAAACTGTTATATTTCTATGTGTTTGCTCGAACCGGTAATGGCGTTCTGTCAGTATCAACATTGATACGAGCTTAGAAGTGCGTCAATGTTCGTACAAGTTGCGTGTGTGTCAAAAGGCGCGCCTATACGTGCCACATGCGCTTTCAAAGACGAGCTTATACGCGTAAAAAACGCTAGTCTGAAGCTGCCCCTATAGTCCTTTTCGAGGTTTGTTTCTATGTCCATGGACACCAAGGGATAGTGGCACTACAAAGTTGTTTATTATTCTTTTACCATAATTACTCTTTATATATTAATAATCCTCCTTAAGTAATTAATTAGGTAAAAGTAACTAATGGCAATGTTGTGTTTAGGTTGTAAGTAGAATAATCTTGAAACCACTTCAACAATTTACCTTAGTTTCAATAGACTCTTTTGTTCGCCTCAAGAACCATTGAAAGTAAATTGATTCGCTCCAAGTTATTTAACAACAAAATTCTGGCATTTATACTCATTGAAGATCGGAAATTAATCCAAAATAAACCTCAATAATTCTCAACAATATTTTGAGGTACATTGATTGGATTTCGGTTCAATTTTAAACACTGTTCATAATAGTAACTTGCTTGTCAATCATTACTTTTTCATCAGGCCTATATGATCATACAGTGGTATTAAATGCTTGTGAAACAAGTCAAACAATCTATAACTTCTTTTCTCACCCTGCCCCCATTTCAACATCAGCTGCCCCTAATTTTCATATTTCTACCATTTCCTGGCCCATTTTTCAACTATTTCATTAACAAATTAAAATTATTGTACGTTTATGTACTTATATATATTTTCATTTATAACCTTTATTTTTCTATCCTTTTTTCCCCTTATACATACAATGCAATGCCTGTTCCTTCTATTAGCAATGGCCTGGTAACGCTCATGCCCCTATGTATACGCAAGCTTATATGTAGCTAATGTCCAAGCGCGATGTTGACCCTTTCCCATTCCCTGGCCCCTTTGTCGACTGTTTCATTTAACGGGTTAAAAACTTGCACTTTATACTATAAATTTTCATTAATACCGTGCGAAACGGCACGTGTTCAGACTATATATTTTACAGAATGCGTGGCAGTGAATATAAAACAAATAGAAGTGCCAGCGTTGGTGGAAATTGGCACAGAATTCGTCATATTAGATTGCCAGTACTACATAGACTCTGTGTCACCGCGTGCGGGATTGGTCATGAAATGGTTTTTCAATGGATCATCAGGGCTCGTGTACCAATGGATACCTCCTCATAGCCCGCAGGTCATTGGCCTCTTAAAGGGCAAAGTTGATATGAACTTCAGAATATCTGGTAAGTTGATTCAAAATCTTGCAACCGCCTTTCATTCGCTTCGGTAGAATGTCTGCGTACATTATTTCATGAAATGTTACTATTCCATTATTTTAGGCGTTATATATTTTACGATTATCACTTTTTACCCGACCACGCTAGAACGAGGGTAATGTTTTTCGAGCATATGTATGTAATTTTTTTGGAATAGATGAAACGGCGTGATTGATTTTAATAATGTAAGGTGTCATTGGATTGGACTTGTTCCTTTTAGGGAAAATGATAAAAGCTATAATAATGTATCTTTTACCACTGCGCCGAATCCCAAACAAAACATATCTATAGTCAAGTTTTTAGTTTATCCATTACTTATAAATTTTTGTTTCTCAGTTTATGAGGGATATCAGCTCAAAACGTTCTACATAATATAATTATAGATTCTACATGGCATGGTTGAAATTGAAACGTCTTTAAAGTTCTTCCAAACTTAGAAAACGGGAATAATATAGAGAAGTTATTACGGAAGTTCTTTCGAAAGTTAGTCATCTATATTTCAATAACTCTTAGCATCTATTGCAATATATATTTTCTCATTTAAATAACATCACAATGATACTAATGGCATTCAATAGTAAAACATGACTGATAAAATTGGGAGAAAGGGTGTTAGTAAGAAAAAAAACTTTGTTCCTTCTACAATAGACACGAATCCAATAAAACAAATGATGGAACCTGTTTATACCGTAGAGCGTACCAAAGAAATTAACATATACATAAACGCTCCAGAAATATCCCTTTCTGGCGCAGTTGGAACAAAATTTAAACTCATCTTATTACCTCGTTGGGAATCGAACCCAAACTAAACAGTAATCCATTAAACAGTTACACCATACGGGTAGTTAGTAACAATGTTAACAGTAATCAAACTATTCTATTACGTACCTGACTTGAATCACTCAGGTACTCAATTTCAGTCGCGTAGTCGCGCATCCTTCATATTAGTTTTGGCTGTAATGAAGTAATGTGGAACACGCGGGGAATGTTCAAATACTTTTCTAAGTACACTTGTAACTATCTAATTGGATACTACATAAGGAAATGTGTTACACTAACTTCTAGGAACGTTAGAGGATTGTGATTAATATGTCTAGTTGATAGACTCATCATATTAATGGATTGGGTACAAGGTTTAATTTTGATTAAGTAACTAAATTACTATACCTACTGTTATGATTCCTACAACTGTCCCACTGTTGGGCTCAGGTCTCCTCTCACAGTGTCAGGGGTACAGGCCATAGTCCACCACACTGGCCTAGTGCAGATTGGGAGACTTCACACACCTTTGAGAACTTTATAGGAACTCTCCAGCGTGCAGGTTTCCGGACATATGCGGCCAACTTAAATATTTTTGCGAGTATTGGCACAAAGACATGGGTTTCTAAAAGCGAAACAAAGGTTAGTATTACATTACATATACTCATAAATACATAGTAACCTGTTTTTTCAGATGAACCATTACAAATGTACCGAGCTATTAAAATATTAAAACCTAGTACAGATCTAAGTGGCAACTACACTTGTGTTGTGTCTACATTCCTGGAGGAAGACAGACAGACACGATCAATGCTGGTGTATAGTGAGTAAAGTCCTTATAATGTTTGTATAGTATACTATTTACAGTAGTGTACATTCTAGAATAAGTCGTTAGTATGTGATCAGCTTATATTTTGGTAGCTGTGTAAAAGACGCAAGGAAATGATTGTCAGTTCCGTTCAGGTTACTTATTTTTAACTGATTTTAAGGAGGAGGTTCTCAATTCGGCCGGTATATATTTTTTTTTGTAACGATGTTCGCGTTTTTGTTTTTAAAAGATAAGCGGCTTACTTTTTTCCGAATCTTTTTCTTTTTCTCCGCTATTTCAAACTACTTTCACGGAATGGAGTCAGACAAAATTATATACTAAATTAATCTTTTAGGTATTATTGATATACTCGTGTCTTAGTATAGAAATATAATGTATAATTTAAATTTTTTAAATCTTTTTGAATTTTACTATTTCATTAGTTTAAACGCATCAAAACGCGCGTCGTTCGGCGCGTACAAAGAGCCCAGTATGCAGTCTCTAGAAAAATCTTTGAGACGGCTTTACTGAAGAACAAACTAAGGGTTAAATAACATCAGAAGCGAGACAAACTATCACATGTAATACAACGCTACTAAGTCGTTAAGGCCGACGTCACAAGTCTATAACCTATTATTTCGCAACAGAAACGGAGCGTAAAATGTAATATGAGTTCCTCAGAACATACGCGAGAATCTAAAAGATAAGACGTGCAAGGAATGATATTTTATACTATACTACAAGTCTGGGCAGACGTCGTTCTGCTATATGTTATCTTTCATAGTTTGTGTCGATGCCTTAGTTTTCCGGGTACTCCTGATCTTAAATTTTCATGTACCTTTAGTAAATGCTCATCATATCGGATAATTTTTCCTATGGCGGCTTTGTAATAACTCTAAGAGTTTAGCTGGTCCCTTTAAAATATTTCAAATGTTTTTCTTTAAATTGGTCCAGCTGTTTAGGAGGAGTTCAGTGACAAACACACGTTAAGAAGATAAAATTATAATTATTTTATACTACAAATTATGTTACGTCTTTACTAAATTGAAAAAAGTGTATCCCACATACAGATACATTCCTTGCTCTGTGTATCCCACTACATTGCATACATCCTTATCTTCTATACAATAGTTATTTGCCGTCTCGTTCGTGCTTTAGATAAAAGAAAGAGGTCAATTGGGTTGATCTCTCGTATTCATGCGCGTATTTGTTTACATCATATTGACCGGTAAATAATGAAAAATAATGGAAGAAGTTATAATTTGTCCATAACATATAAAAAAATTATGTATTTTTCGTCGTGATATAAAAAGTAAACAATCTTGGCATTACTTCTACTTATTTCATTAATAAAAAAAATATTTAGAAGTATACAGAAATATTGTTTATTCTTTATTTTTTTTTAATTTGTATCTGTCTTATTTTTAAATCAAAGACACTGTAAGATTGTTTACTTTTTAAATCACGACGAAATAAACAAGATATAGACGTATACATTTAAATAGACAAAATATTTATAATTATCTCATGAAATACACCCATTTGTTCGAAATGCGGTGGAGTACAATTTATTTTGTATTTCAGTGTACGTTTCAAGATGGAATTAAAATGGAATTGTGCAATGAAGTCAATGCAGCTGTCACGAAAATTTTGTCCTGGGAGACAACGTCTCTTCTTCTTCATTGCTTTTACAAATAAATGATACTTAATAAACTAACTATAAAATATGAAAAATAATTTATTCTTTATATTTTTGAGTGTTAAATAGTTCAATTACATGGTGTTTAAGGTTTGTTTATTTATTGCGGGACACTTAAACTTGAACACTTGGACTCATAAATTCGTTAGTCTCACTAACTCCCTAGAATGATTCGACCAAGGAAGAAATGTAGATGTGTGTAATTCGTTGATCTATGGGTGGGATCGAGTTAGTTAATAATACCCGATTACGCCAGTAAGAAGATAATGTTTTTCGAGCGTATGTAGGTACTCTACAGCCCAAACGACTTGAAGGATTTCAACATAATTAAAGTGTCATAGAATACGTTTTTTTTGTGAAAGTGATGGGATATATATTTTTTAATCCACCTCTACTTTGCAGTCGGCTTTTTTATATATGAATCCTGTTGGTTTTAAAATATTCAAGAAAGTTTAAAAGTTAGAGATGAGAAAATAAGTCTAGGGAAACTTTAAAAGGTGACAAAATAATATGGAAAAATTCCGAAAGAACTAGTGATACGTAACAGTAATTTAATTTTTCCGTATAAATCTTATAAATCGCTAGTTGATACGAAGTTCATTGGGTTATTTACTATAATATATACTATGATATTTAGGTACGTTCTTGCAATTTGTGTGGAGTGTTAAATGAGGCACATTCTCCCGATTCCCGCGGGATCACTTGTCTTACAACACATCCTACATTCATTCCCTATGTCAGTCGTGATTGTTCTCTACATACATGCAAAACTTTTCATATTAGTTCAGATGTTATATTATTTGAATTCATTATTGCTGTTGAGATATATTGCTATTTACAGTAAGAGAGGTTTCAATTGAACAAGGTCGTCATGTAGTGAAGTTGCGATATAAATTAAGTTATTAGAAATGTTAGAAATAAAACTTATATAAGTATATTAATATGCATCGGTTTCGTTTTGACTTTATTTTTAGGTTACCATTTTGATATAAAAAATACGTGCATAAGTATATCATTGGTGCTCATATAATCAAATGACTTTTAATCGTTGAATTTTAAGAATCTTATTAATAATCTAGGAACTTAGATCACATTAGTAAAAATTTTAAAATTGCCAGGAACGGAAATTTTGACGTTTGTGCACATAATTTTAGATAATACTCTATTATGCAAGTTAATGTTTTAATTATTATTTTTTTTGTTTATAGGCCCTGCTCGCAGTTTTCATTTTTTTCAAGAAAAGAAATATGTGTTTTTGGTGACACTAATATGTATTGCTGAAGATATGTATCCGAAACCAACAATGGTTATATTATCTCAAAGGTAAGTATTATATTCTTTCTAAACTGAGACTAGGGCAGGCGCAAATGTTCGAATATTTTCAGATTCTGAATTGACAGTGGGGAGAGTGGGGTTGAAAGGGCCAGAGTAAGTCTTTTTCTGTTATAGAAATGTTTACTTTGGTACAACTTAATCCTGGCTCTGTCTACCCCGCTCTACCCTACCATCAGTGTAAATTCAGAATTTAAAAATTAAGGACGCCAGGGTTGTAGAATTTGATTCCTGATGCGAATTTCGGACGTTTGCGATCGCCCTTATACTAAGTAGTTAGCACACTAGGAATACTGTTAATAAAACAATAATTAGATCAGATATAAGTCGGCTTTGTTTTTGAAACAATTTATTTGAAAAATTCATTTGTTCTCGTGAGATAATAGATTAAAAAAAATATGCTGTTTCTTTTGAAAGCCTACATTTTAATGAATATTTTCTTTATTATGATTTGCAAAATAATCTTTGTTTCATAAATAAAACTAGGTAAATGAAAATGCTTAAAATAAATTACTTTAATTTGGTTGCATAACAATTATCGAAGCGAAGCGAGGGCGGGTGGCTAGTTACTGTTAACTCATATTGATCATGTCCGTTTCTGTAAAAACGTATTTTCAGTGGCATGTCGATTAATTAATTGTAAACATTTGTTGAATTGCATGATACATTAATTATCGTCATTACGGATGATTACGGTCATTTTCATTATGAGACCTTTCTGTCCATGCGAATAATATGTTATGCTTTTTATTTGCAAAATAGTTTTACCAATGATGTTTTGTATTATAGACTAGAAGACCGGGTAGACATTGTTCTACCAAATTTTTTGTCCCTTATAGTTTGATTCCTTTTTTACATCAATTATCCCCGACCTTAAAATCTGTCAAATCTTCTAACCAGTGTTTCTTAACCTTTTCAATATCTATGATCAAAATATGTGATCTATGAGGAAAACTGATTTTACCCCGTCAGTAAAATGTTATCAAGACAATAACTTTTTTCTGTATTTTTTTATTTGATGATCCTAATAATTAGGTCCTTTTCATTACTTCAGGAAAACAGCTGATTTACCCCTACGGGGTAATACCTGGTAGTATAAAATATCAGTGTATTGCAAAAGACTTTCTTTAGGTTCTAGTCTCTAGTCTATGGTATAAAATATCAGTGTATTGCAAAGGAATTTTCTTTGCTCGCAAATATGAGAAAGTCTATGGAAATAGGCCGAGTAGTTGTCTAGCAAACAACGTTTGTTACCAGTGTCTCTCATGGTCTCGAGGAGTAAACATCTTGAGAATCTAGTTGACAACGCTCTTTGATCGTAGGATAACCGTTAAAATGTACTGCAGTATTTGATAGTACACACGTTTTAAAAAGGATTCTGACGTGTTAAAGTTAATGACGGATTTGGTGCAAAGAGCTAACAGGACCTACTCATCGGCTATCAATGTTTATTAAAGTCCTATTCTAGGTTTGTGACAAATGTCTACAGGCAAGATATGGTGTCATAAAGCTCGTTTGCTGATCTAATTACAATAAGGCTCAGACCAAAAAATACTTAGTGTTCAGAACAAAAAAGTGAGGTTAAGTTTTTTCTTTTTTTTAAGATCTGACGTATGTCACTGAGTACGGTCTGCCGAGCAATATACCTGGTTATCATTTGTTATTAACGTTATGTTTTCCCTACCACGTTTTTTTGTTCCGAAGACTGCGTCTATATATTTTTTGGTCTGTGCAAATTTAGCTTAGTGTTTTATATTTTTATATTAGACATCGTAACAAACTTCGAGTAGGACTGTTGTACTTTTGCTTTACATTGGCATTTGTTTTAGGGAGGTTCTAAAGCAAGCAGTAGCGGAAGTGGAAATGGATTCGTGGGGGTTATACACCGTGACGACGAAGGCTGTAGTCCACGACGATGACGTCACAAGTCCTTGGGAGGAATTCACCTGTGTTATAGACATTCCTCAAGCTAACTATACTGTTAATAGGACTACGACGTATTATCCAGGTAATATTGACATCGTTTAAAGCGCTAACAAAAATGCTAACACTCTCATACCCTCGCAGTAGGATTTCGTGTCGCGGGTGGCATGGACAACACTAATAACACATCACTAACAAACATTTTATCTGTCACATAAATATCTACCCCAGCCGGGAATCGAACTCGGGAATCCTCGCTTTGCAGGCAGGGTCACTAACTAGGGTACGGGGTCAAATATGGAGCTCAGAAGCAATTTCATTTTGAAATGGTTTCTATTTTACCTTCAATAAATACGAATAGGTGTTGAGTAGGTATCTCATTATTATTAAATAGTCTTACAAATAGCATTGGGAATATCCTCCCCAATAGTTCAATAAGAAGAACCTCATTTAGCATTTACAAAATTCATGAACCTCTCATTTTGCGATCACCTGTTATCCTCCCACGAATAAGGAATTGAAAAAATACCATAACTGTATTGAATGTAAATAATAATTTCAATAACTGTGTTTGATTTTATTTCTTTTGCTTGCATTGGTTTTACATTATATACAATATATCTATTTATATAACAATCAGAAAATTGGGTATAAAACATATTTTTCTGCTAAAAAGCAGATATCTCATAGTCGAGATGACCAATAATCGCTGAAGTTGCCGAATGTGTGGACTTTGTATGTATGTATGTACGTCCCTTTCTTTGGTACGCTATAGAGCCTAAACAGCTTGGTAGATTGCAACATGTAAGGTGTTATAAAATACTCGCGTCAATTAATAACTATTTAATAAAATGGTAGGTACTATAGTTGATGCCATAGTTTTCTTCTTTACCCTGCCCATTTCCTAATATTATTTAAAATTAATTTTGCCGTTTTCGCAATACTTTTTATTGCTGCTCCTCTCCTATTCATCTTAGCGTAATGTTATATATTCTATAGCCTTCCACGATAAATGGACAATCTTACACTAAAATATTTTTTCAAATCGGTCCAGTAGTTCCTGAGATTTGCGCGTTCAAACAAACTCGTCAGCTTTAGATATTAGTAAAGATTGTTGGTTACTGGTACTAAGTATTTTAAGTAACCTTTAGATACTCGTACATATTGTATATTCACAGATTCTGACCTTTTTAAGGCGGCGAAACCTTTTAAGATGTAAGTGGATGTTTAGTAAATGAATTGAAAAGCGCGAGCGTTCATTTATCTATTCTGCATGATCTAGCATTATTTAAACTATACGAATAAATATATTTAAGTGCCTAGTCATATTTAGCCGTATTAGGGCGATGTTAATGACCATAACAATCGAGTCATTAATATCATTAGAACTGATGTTTTGTGGTCGAAATCCGACCATCTCTTTTTACGTCACACCAGTCTCTTATTCCCACTCGTTTTGGAGCAGTTGGTTAAAAAAATGTATTTGTATTGTACTGTATTCAATATACAGACCAAATTATTCACATGATTATAAATGCACTGGGATTCGCCAGCTGTTCGGTAACCAAAAACTTATTTTTAAAACAAAAATATTTCAGTGGTATTGCGTTCTGAATTAATTTCTTTTTGTATGTTTTTATATTTTTGTTTTTCAGATACCCAAATAAATTGAATTAAATACAAAATTTTGAGGCAGATATGTACAAAACTAAAAATATTATCTTTGCAATTTTTTTTTCAATTTTTCACTGTTGATAAAATTTCAAATTTTCACTGTTGATAAATGTCTAGAAGATTTTAAGCATTAAATGATATTACCTTTGTACTCGTAAGTACTCGGAGATGCTATAGCTACGCTTTTAGTGAAATAGGTCCTAAGTATAAGTACCTTAGATCCTGTTGTGCGAAAATTTGAGCATTATCGAATTACAAGGTTTCTCGTAGAATTTGTAAGGGGAATTTATTTTCTGCGAATTTGTTCCTTCATATTTTCTTTGTTTTCAAAATTATTTCCTAGTATTGACGTCTTTAAGCAGTTACTTTATAACGGGCGGATAATTAAGTGGGTGGGTATTCACAAAAAAGTTTAATAAATACTAGTATGTTTGGAAATTCAGAAAAGGACAATTCTGTATTACACATCCAATGATTTGTCTAATCATGTTTAATGTAGAGAACTTAGGAAAATGGAGTTAAAATATTCAAAATCACTTTTTCGAAGAAATGGTGAGTCTTAGAAAAAATGCGTATGGACAATATTTGTGGTTAATTATATACTCCAGAATTTTGCGTAAGCTTTTATATCATAAAAAAAACGTTTTCAGATTTTTCAGAATTTCATTATCATCGTGAGATTAACGTAATGTAAATTTTCAGGTTCTTGGAAATTTATGTTCTATTTGTGGTCTATTTTAACCAAAATATTGAGTGCAATGTTCTCCAAAACTGTTAATTCTTTTTCAGGTTTTATGCCAACAGCGTATATTGCAGCCTATGAAATACAAAAACCTGAAGAACGCTATGTCAGTGGTAAGCGATTAATATATAGGTAGATAGTATTCTTAAAAATCAATTTTATTGCCGTTTTCAAAAAAAAAACACTGTTACACCATTCAAAAACTTGTCTACAGCTTAAATTATGCTTTAATTAAGTAAAAAAATCAGTTCAATATTCAATGACATTCGTCCAGCTAGTTTTTGTTATTATTATTGAACTGGTATATTTTGAAACTTTACCCAACCGCATCAGAAGGGTTGATTTTCTTGCGTATGTATGTATGTAATTTGTATGTATGAGGATTTCTTTGGAACGCTCTACAGTTTAAATGGCTTAGCGGATTGACATAGGCAATTATTTTTTTAAATATACCCCCAAATATTGACGACTTGAGATTTTTGTTTTTTTTAATGATAACTAGTTATTCATGTTAATATATTTGAATTAACAGGTAACACAGCCTCATACAAAGGACGTTCTGGGATTTCTACATTTCTATGTATTTTTATATTGTTAACAGAAGTTAACCCTAACTTACTGCGTTAAACTTTCCTAATAAAGAATTGTATATGAGGTAAAATAATTAATAGTAGAATTAATTTAATTTTTTTAGTTGACGTTCTAAATCATCTTTATTTGAGGGCACGAAAGGGCCCCCACTAAGAGCTTGTCTAATTTTAAGATTAAAAAAGTAAAGTCAAATTTCTTTTTTTTTACGATCTGACAATAATTATGTGACCGATCACGGCCTGCCGACCAATGTACCGGGAAACGTTATCATTTGTTTCAATGTTTTCTTACTAGCTTTTTTGTTCCGAAGATTGAGTCTATAATATTTTTAGTCTGTGACCTCTACCTGTAATAATTTTACAGATCTTTTGTAAATTAACACGTTCCTCGCAAATTAAATGAAATGAGATAATTAATTGGTATTCGGGTCTTTCTTGTTAATAAAATCTTAATTGTATAGACCTTTACTAACACAGGGTGTCCGATATTAAGTTATGTGGATTATTCTTTATTTATTTAGGCCCTGTTTCACAATCGTTGAGTAAAGTTCTAAGTAAGCTACTTTGAACTTATTTGCACGATAAACCAGTAAATTGCGTTTCACAATCTCTCAGTAGTGTTACTCATTAGTTTATCTGCTCAGTATCTTAATCATCGGTAGGACTGCCAAGTAGCCGTTTACTTGACGAGTATTTACACTGCAGAAATGTGAAATCCGTCTGTCAAATCAAATTATACTCTTCAAGTAAACGGCTACTTGGCAGTCCTACTGATGATTAAGATACTGGGTAGATAAACTAATGAGTAACACTACTGAGAGATTGTGAAACACAATTTACTTGTTTACCGTGCAAATAAGTTCAAAGTAGTTTACTTAGAACTTTACTCAATGATTGTGAAACAGGCCTATACTTTAATAAATATTTATTAATGCGAAACTTGTTTGCATCTCCTCGGAAACTTTAAGTAAGTCAAGTCTCTATGTTTTGTTAATTAAAATGTTATTGCGTTTTCCGTGGATATTTGTGCCAGAGTCACTCTTAAAGAGCCAAAGAGCTAGATATGGCTCTAACTAAGAGAAACATAAATTATCTGTGCAAGTCCTAAAACACTTTTTTTTTAATTTTAATCATTATTGTCGCTTCATTTAGGTACATCTAAAATCCGGCTTCCATGAACATAAGTCATTTCGTAGATAGTGGTATAATTTAAGTATAATTAATCACTTAAGTCATTACGTTATTATTTTGCAATTACTTGTATAAGTATTAAACGACTGTTATTTTTAAACCATTACAGTTAAGGGCCTATGAATAAACTTTTATATGTTGATTGAGTTTTTTATTAAAGCCTGCATTTTTAGTATTCCACATCGCGACAGGAAAACATGAAATCTTTATAGGAACATTATCCGTCTGTCTGTCCATCTATCTGTACGGTCGTTTTTGCTAATAATAGTTTAGGTACTTATAAGTACGTAGGTAGGTACGTAGAAAGGTACTTAAGTATTATAGATGGTTTACAAGAACTACATCGGTTTTAGCATCACTTTAAGAAACATGTAATAGAAAAGTTTGTTTTTCTTGTTCCGTATATTGTATTAGCCACTATAATATAGCGTATTTATTACGTTAGCGGTTGCGTTGTATAGACGATCGACTGAGTCGCCACCAGTCAACATTGAAAATCGGTGAAGTCGCCGAGTAATGGACTTATTTCGGGGGAAAGTGGGAGGGTAACGATATGTTATTATTAGTTTTAAACCTAGCATTGTCTCCTTTATTCCTCCAATTAATTTTGTTTCTCTCTTTCATTCAAAAAAGGTAAGAAAAGTGATTGCTTATTGGTGAGTTCTCAATAATTAATTAATTCACACCAAAGCATCTAAATTGTAAGCCTAATCATAATGCAATTTCAAACTATACAGCTTATATAAAGTCAAGAAAAAAATAACCTTGTGACTTAATTTTAGTAGTCTAAAGATGGAATTATTTTAGACCTCTAGTCGATTTCAATCAATACAGATAATAATTGAATTGTAAATCTGTATCAAAATTATTACTAAACTTTAGGACCTGTCGCCATGACAAGCGTCTCCACGCCAACGTTTATACCTGCGCCTATATGTTTCACATTACAACCTACAAACTTGCCAATTCACAGCTGCATTCTCACACGTATGCCCCGTAGTAAAGTGCAATTAAGGAGTTACTAGCAGTCGGAACAGAAGTAGCCATCGTAATTACATGATACGGTCCGAGTTGGGAATACAATTAAAGTTCCTATGTACGGCGCTCGGACAGTAAACTTACGATGGAGAAATGTAGTGGGAACTTAAGTGTTTAAGTTTAAAAATATTTGTGTTTTACACATGATTGTGTTTAAATTAAGACATCAATTTAATGTTAATCTTACTAATATTGTAAGTGTGAAAGTTTGTAAAGATGTTTGGATATTTAAATGTTTGTAAGTCCTTCACGCTCTAACCATTGAACGGATTAAGCTGAAACTTAGTACACAGATAGTTTGCATCCAGGAATAGGACATAGGATAAATCTAATATTTTTTTCTAGTCGTCTAGTGTAATGATAGATGAAAATTAACTGCAATACTAATAATATTGTAGTTTCATCCCATTAATATTATGCATGCAAAATTTCAGCTGAATTGGACACCGGGAAGTTAGTTTTCTAAGAAGGGTCACATTATATGAAGCCTAGAGGTCAGATATTTTTGCTCATGACTGTACACTATAAAGTTTCAATCGTATAGATTTTAGTTAAGCCCTTTCGTCGCTAAAGCCGAACTATCCCCTAATCTCTCCACAAGCCATCTCATGTCACTCTGTTAAGCTTAAACTTAAACCCTTCAAAGCAAAAACACTTGATATCCTAACCAATTCATTTCAGGGCCTGTCTGGCGTGAATATGGTTTTTCCCCAGATTGTTGAGTGATTTCAGATGTTGGTTCTATCGAAGAAAAACTAAAATATGTAGATTAATCAGGTGGAGCAAAAAATTAAATTGGCTGTCACAGCCCTTTGATAAACGAATGTTCCTTTAACATGCTTTGAAATTATTGCTTTGTTTTCTATGGCAAGAAACTGGTTATGTAATGGAACATTATTATTTTGCAAACAAATAACTAGAAGGGTATCCACAAAGAAGGAAGAAGGTAGGATTTTTTTGAAACTATATGTGATCGAAATTTTACCATAACTATAACATGATTATGGCTATAAAATTATGTCAAACTATAGACCTATTCTAAAAAAATATTGTAAAGAAGAGAAGAAATTGTGCAATGAAAAACAGAATAGATTTTTGCGGTAAATGACGTAAATCTATACTATAAAATATTGCCATAAAAACGTCTGTAAATATGTTGCCATACGGGGGTAGCCTCAAAAACCTAATTATAACAAAATCGAGGGTGAGGAAAAACAAATTGTATTTGGTGTTGTTGTTTCGAATCTATCGTCTACATCCAAAACTAAATTATTCCACTGGATAGCTAAAGAATCAAAGAATTAATTACAATAAGAGAGAAGATTGAATAATCACGCGCGATTGAGGAGGGAACGCCGCCATTTTGAGGTTTTTTCCGATGTAAGCCCATAAATAAAGCATTTTTTTTTAAAATAACCATTACATAAACGTATTCACGTACAACGTACAGCCGTATCCATGACACAGCTATACCCAATTTTATTCATTTAAACCTTATCCATATGTCCTCAGTATAAAACGCAAGTATATTGTTATCGGAACTAATCAGAGTGAATCCAATATGAACCACAAAGCGCTATGTTGCTGGCCAGTTGCGATAACAAAGCCGTATGTCATCATGGCTACAAACAAACTGACAACCAAATATATATATCGACACTAGAAAACATATACGAGTACGTGGTAACGTGCAAAACATTGTTTTAATATTAGGTACTTAAGGATATTGCCACTGAAGTAAATATAGGTATTTAGCAATAAATCAATAGTCTACTTTCTGGAAAGGTATGTGTCTAAGATTCTTTAAAAAAAAAAAGTATTTCTGGTCTTATGAACAATTTTAATTTTTCGGGCAATAAGGATACTAGTGCAAGATGCAGTTTTATTGTAATTTTTTTAAGACTGTATATTGAATTACAGTATTCAATTATAGAAGACAGTAAGGTCAGCATAATTTAAATAGTGTATTGTTTATTCTCTGTATAAATGGCCTTGTATTCGTACTCAGGTATTAGGTAAGTATGTACTTTTTTGTTTTTTTTTTATAGTACGAGTAGGTACTAAGATAGCAAACGAGCTGACAGTGCTACCAACTCCTGCCGCCCATGGACATCTTAACAAACTTCGAGTAGGATTATTAGGGGAACTGCACTTAGTTCTAGATACTTACTACATAATTACCATAAACGCAAAATAAATAAACGCTAACACACTCATAACCCCGCAGTAGGATGTCCCTGTGTCGCGGGTGACATGGACAACACAAATAGCACATCACTAACACCCATGACCCGAGAACAAACATTTATCTATCACATAAATATCTCCCCCGGCCGGGATTCGAACCCGGGACCCCTCGCTTCGCAGACAGGGTCGCTACCAACTAAGCTACGGTGTCGTCAACCATGATTTATTCGATTACAAGTTGTTATTTCCTTTACAATCCATTAGAACTTATACAACACAAGGCACTCTATTACAACTCTTTATAATGTGTCAAAGACTTAATGAGGTACCTACCTATTGAAAAGATTCTTGAATATCCACAAAGGATGTGTTAATTACTAAAACACAGTAGGTAGTTTGTAGTTAAAAGGATTAACTTATTTCCTACCTACGCGCAAGCATTATATGCGATTATAAAATGACATAATTATTGAGTTAGTAAGTTCTTAATTTAACTAAATTTATATGAAAATTGCATTGATTTTTTTAACAAATACGAGCCTAATACAATAAACCAAACTTTATTTCAATTGATAGTTACCAAAATCACAGATTAGAAAATAGTTACTTTGTAAGTTATATTTTAAAAAAGCCGTACAGCAATGACGTCATGACCATAGCCCTACAATAAAATAGAATAAATCGAACTAAAAGTTTACCGAAAATAATGTAGATGGAGCTATTTAGCCATGCAACTTACCTACCTGAAAGGCGCCATCTATTTTAAAGCGGTAAACAATATATATTCTACGCCTTTGAAACGAATTTGGTAACATGATGAGAGGGACGAATAGTTTCTCCATACGTTTACTAGATGGCAGTGTTACCAAAATTTATGAGTGATAGTAAAAGAGCGGGAAATAGTAACAGACCTTTTTTACACAGACTTCTTTCTATGTTATTACTTACTCTGTAAAAAGTAAAAAAATATTTATTACCCACCAGTACCAAAATGATGTAGCGGAAACCACTGTATTAAGTGCAACGTAATTGTAATTAGGTATTCTTCAATTGCATCGATTTGCTTATAACTTATTTTACGTAATGTCAAACTTATTTTTAATAAATAGTTAACTACCTACTTATTTTTATCGAAGAATCGAAACTAGGTACCTACCTTCCCACCATTTTTGTTAAATTACCACTTACACTTTTAATATGTTTTTATCAAAATACAAGATTAATAATTTTGTCATCGGCTGCTATTGTTGCGTAAATAAGCCGTTATATTAAGTAGAAAGCGTTGGAGGTACATCACTAAACATGTCCGACATTGTCAAGGCTGATTCACAAATATTTTTTGCTTCTTTTACTCCGCATATTAAGCGTATTTACGTCAAACCGGTTGCTTTATTTATAAGTCGAAGAGGAACGGTTGATTGAACCACATATAGGTACTATAGTCGAATAAAACGATAAACGATGACACAGAACTATTCGCAAAACATCACTCAGATCTATCCCGTTATCTTGAGAGAACCTACTGACCTGTACATTACTTTCGCTTATACAGTACGTTGGTTAGTGGTCCGTAGATTATGTATAAGTGTAGGTGAAGTGTTTTTTGCGTACTTTTATACAAGTTATAAATAAATTAATTCTGATATGTACTGATTATGAGGCGAGTGATTTTTTTGAGAAACTAATCCTATGATTTGCAATTAAAATTAATAAATTGCAAAGTTTTTACTATGCTTACAAAAAAAAGAGATAAAAATTCAAATCGACTGGCTGGTTCTGCGGTTACAAATCTACTTATTTAAAAAAAATATTTGAAGCCTTCCTTTTTTAAAAAAATCGCAATTTTCTATCGGATTATGAGGTTGAAAAACTTTTTTCTTCGTTCTTAAGGCGTATATAATGTACGTATAATAAGTATAATATAATTTATATGTGTACAATAATAATAGGTAGGGCATATCAAATCTCCATGAAGAAGATTTACCTACCACAGGGAAGTTCTGTGTACAACAATAAAACATAATATCCATTTTAGCAGTTCTCGAAAGCTTTAGAAATATATATTTTTTTAAATGTCCAATAAACAGATTTTTTATTATTTTTATTTTACTAAATCCAGTGATATTTATTGCTTTCTCCATTGGCACACTAATTGCCAGTTTTTATTGATCTGTCCGTTATTATTTGTTTGATATTGAAGTCGAAATACCTATTAGCCTAAATATAGTTTAGCGTTATGATTAAGCTTACGAAAATATGAATACGCTATAAGTATTAGTAGATATTTAACCAACAGAAGCAAGATAAAGTCTGTTATAATCGACCCTATTTTCAAAGTCATAAGGTACATAATTTGGAGTACTATTGTAATGACTCTAATGCGAATTCAGTGTATAATTAAATTCTTGCATTTGATATGTGGTTGACCAAATCGCGTTGACACTCAACAATAGGAAATTAAAATAGTTAGAGCACTCTACAATCCATTTACGATCCGTATAATGACTCGTATTAAGATTCGTAAGGATGACAATCCGTATGAAGATTCTAACAACGATTTTTTGTATGAATGACCATTCGTATCGACGGTTACTATGCTTAACCTCAACTCTGCTAAATTAACTAAAATATCCCATTATTGCGATACTAACGAAAATCAATGGAAATTAAATCACCTTTTGAAAAATTGTCTTACCTGTAAAAGCACATACCTTATCATTGATAGATAAATCGATCTAGGTGACAAAAATACTTCAAACAAACAAACTTATATACAAGGGCAAGTATTAATTGGTTAATAGGTCCTGTTAGTGAAAGGTGTTTATGGTAATATTAGTATTTTATTAATTAAATAGTGGACCCGCCCTCGCTTCGCTTCGGTGTACCTTTACTTGTTAAAGTCCTCATTTAAGCAAGAGACATGCCAAGTTTTTGTCAGTTAGTGAAGTCCCATACAAACTTTAAATTGTAATAACTTTCGATAGAGTGGACTGATTTAAATAAAATAAAGCCTGAATAACGCCCTGACTTAAGGATTATTTATGTATATTATTATCATCCATTGTTATTAAGATTAGTAAAGAAGTGTACGGCATTCTCCTACAGTAAGGCTATAAGTAGGTAGCGTTCTTTATTTATTTAATTGGGTAGTTATATAAATTTTATATGCGACAACAAGTAGGTACCAGGAAGCCTACCATTGAAGTCAAAGGTTTTATTAAAATTTAAAGTCCAATAAACAATAAGTTCCATGCATTTTTAATTCTCCAACAAATATTGCTGCATTAAATCGTCAATTTATTGCAGGGTTATAATAATCTGTCAATATATTGCCGTTGAGTTGTGATCTTTTCCGTTAACGCAGAACCGTGACAAGAAAAAATATAAACACAGCTTCATATTTATCTTATTTTTAACTAGAAATCGAATCTACGGTTCATTTTTTAACTTGATCTATTTAGCATGCAGTTTTACGTAAATCTTGTAACGGAAATCACATTTTCATGATATTCACACTTTTTCAGTAACATAAAGTGATTTCATAACTTCAATATCACATCTTAAATATTCACAAAAACTGCTTTGAAAGTGTTTTTTTTTTGCTTTTAAAAGTTAAAAAAAATAAACTGTACGGTTAAATTTTAACTAGTTTAACAGGTGCTTGTGATTTATTCATTGACTTTTTACATGGCATGCATCAACAGGGGCGGATCGTTACTTTGTGGGGCCCTGGGCTAATACTACTCAGGGGCCCTATTTTCTATGGCAATAAAAAAGTTACATATATAGATTTTGTTTATTTTTGTACTGCGAAGACAACCAAGAACAAAATTGCGTGGGGTGATCTGCCGGGAATGATATTTTGTATTAAACTACGATTCGTCTATTATTTTTTACGGGGACTGGGGCCCTTTGTATCTTCGGGGCCCTTGGCTGAAGCCCAAAAAGCCCTTAGGTAGATCCACCCCTGTGCATCATGATAAAGTAATATTCGTAGGAGTAGTTAATAATAGCCGCTCCACGGGAACCCAGCAATCGAGCCCGAACTTTACGACAACGTACGATGTTGTTTTCGCCAACTTAATATTATTCCGGCACCTGAGTACAGTATTTACGTAAATAAATCATGACATAGTTATGTTGTTTTGGTGGAAAGCGAGAAAATGCTACTTGTAATGAATGTAATTTGAGATGTAAATAGCGATGTAACATGCAATCTTTTAGTTATTTGTAAGTAAATGTAAGGCACCACGCTGCTCCAGTGATTAGTGTAAGTAGTTAAGGAGGTATTATAATTTTATGGCACTAAAATGGCCCTTGCTTCGCTTCGGTAAATCTATGCTTAAATACACACACGAAACATTTCTACTTGATTATTTAATTTTGCCGTTTTTGCAATATTTTTTATTGCTGTTACTCTCCTATTCATTTTAGCGTGATGTTATATAGCCTAAAGCCTTCCTCGATAAATGGACTATCTTACACTAAAATAATTTTTGAAATCGGTCCCGTAGCTCCTGAGATTACCGCGTTCAAACAAACAAGCTTTATATTATTAGTATATAAAGTATAAATTATTTATATACGTGTATCTCATAGCCGCTACATATTTTAGTATAATTAAAAAGCGTTGTTGACGAAGTAGGAATTTAATAACATGTTGACCTGTTATCCTTTTAATCGAAAGATTTTAAAAGTATTTTACGGTTAATTTTAGGGGTTAATGAACCTTATCATGAATACCGTTGGTTTATAAACTGGGTGATACAGAAACCAGTGATTTTCAATAAGCTCTGTTTAAAGAAATTACATACCAACGAACAGTTAAAAAGTTTAAAGTTACAATATACACTTTTCGTGCTTAATTCAAGTTGTCCAACAATATAGGTACTTATCTATAAGTGCATAATAATAAAATTGAAAGTTAGGAGAGCTCTGTTTGTCTGTGTGTTTGATAGAGCATCATGTAAAAACAGCTGATTTGACAGAACAATGGATGATATACATATATAATCCTAAACACGGGCCGTTTTTTAAGCCTTATTTTAATTGAATCAGTCCACTTTATCAAAAGTTATTAAAATTTAGAGTTTGTATGGGACTTCTCTAACTGACGTGACTGACAGTTAACGTGGTCAGCCATATTGAAAAAAATATACACCGAATAAAAGCGAGGGCGGGTCCACTAGTTATATAATAAGAATAGTATCTACAAATAGGTAAATGAAGAACCTGCAAAAATAATTATTAATAACCATGCTATTCCATACATTTTAAAAGTAAAAACGGAACGGTTGAATATTCTACCTATACAATAATGGAGAGTTAAATTTGGTTCAGTTCTGAAAAGAGTAAAACTATGTACTATAAATAACAGAAAACTGAATTGTCTCTTTAATAACAACATGTAGTGTAATTAGAATAACCACATAGAATTTAAATATTTTTATGTTGAACAATACATGCACGATGCAATTAAGTTATTGTTTGTTTAATAAAATGGCTACAGCCTACGTCACTTATCGATCTAATAGCATTTAACTGCTGAATAAAAGTTTAGAATTAAGAGATTAAAATAAATTTTACAGTACGAATGTACTAATAATTAATTAATTACAATTGTAGGTAAAGCTAACAGTAATGCAACAACAACAAAAGATTAAGTTTCACAGAATGCAGAACATTGTGTAACACATAAACTTGGGGATTGAGGTTTACGAACTTTCATTAACTCGTATTATACAAGTTTACTCGTGGACATTAAAATAGAGCTACCCTACTATTTTGTAGGGCTTTAATTAAAATTATTATAATTTTTTACGCACATAAATATTTCTGGGAGCACTGCTGGACTTTTATACTTGAATTTTTTTGTTGAAATGCCGGAAATAGAGACATATTTAGCCTAAAGATAATAAAAGAAGGTCAAAAACTTATCATAAAAAACCGGACGGCTTAAAACTAGAGAGGTAATTTTGAAAAAATAAATAACCAAAATTAAAAATACAATATGCATTGTCACTATGGAGACGAATCCATTGACACTTTACACGTTGAAATCCATCAGGCCATTGAGGCCATATACTGTCGGGCGTGCTAAAAAAAATAGACATACATAGATTTTAAAAATCCTCATACAGTCGAATAATAGCTGAGGGGGGTCGATTTTATCGTCCGAAAGTGTACAAGCGATGGAATATTTACTTCGGAACAGTATTCAGAGCGATATTATTTGGAACCGCAAGATTTGGCGTAATGTGTGCAAATGGAATGCAAACAGTTTGCTGTATGTTGCCTTGGATGTCGGACATTTAGGGTGACCATGCTGTGTATAAGTAGGTCTTTTACTTATACAGTTGTTTTTTGTTTTTTTTTTACTGGGGTTGTTATCGACCCTTACGTAAGAATACTTATGCATACAGTTTAGTAAAAACGTATTCACTCTTTCATCTTTTAAATATAATTAAATAAACTTGAAAAGTACTCTGCTATTTAAATAATTCCTGCGTTTTTTACTTTTGAATTTTTGTCTGAGTGTTATAAATCCGATAGCGGTGATCAGTTATGAATTATATTGGATTTAAACTTCCGTTGACATTCGGATTAGAAGAAGAAGAGTTTACTTTTTTAATGTAGGTACCTAATATATTATGTACCTATAATAAGCTTACCTAGGCTTAAGTATATTATCTTTTATAAAGCCGATAATATGACAAGTTTTGTCTATCGAGACTTTAGGAAATTTTATTGTAACATGTTTGTTTATTTTTATATTTCATTTTGTGTTATTTAGATTATTTTAAATTTTTGACGTTCGTTAAGTGAGCTATTAGTTTCTAAGACGAAATAAATTATTTGAATTTGAATATATAATCTGTCCTGTGTCCTTGCCCGCACTCTATACTTGTTATTTCAAAATTTTCAATCAATTCTCTGAAGTTATTTGCTGCAGTGAATTTATTACTCACCAAAAATTACACCTACATTTGCAAACAAAATTGTCCCGCTGTATATTAAATCATGGTGTGTGTAGTGATTACGAAGATAGCGGTACATTCAAGTGCACGGTCAAGGCGACGTGTGGTCGAAGCGGGGATTCGAACCCGACACAGTCTTTCACAGACCTTTCTACAGTGCTATTGTCGCCACGGAGAGAATATAATAAAAAAATAGGATTTCATAATTAATATAAGGTAAGTAATAGTGTTTATCAAGAATAAGTGAAAATATTAAAATACTTTTTGATAAAATATAGTTTATTTTTATTAATTTTATTTTATTTTAATTTTTTTCTGAAAAATATTTTTCGAAAATTTCCTCAGATTGCCCGAAAAATAAATAAAAAATGTAAAAAAGAAAAAAATTACTGCTGTCTTAAATTTAAAAAAAATAGTTTTATGAGCTTAAATACAAGATTTTAACCACTGCAAATTCCAAAAGTTTTTTCTTTTTATTACAAAAACGATAAAATATTTTTCCTTACCTAAATTATTTCATGTGCGACCGTCGTAATACAATTTACGAGTATGTGATATGAACATGACTGAAAGTTACCCATAAATTCTCGGTAATAAATAAAAATATATAGGTAATAACTTTTAAGTTAATTGCAGAATTTCATGCTAGTTATAAATACCGCAATGGATGTTCTGTCTGATAATGCCCTTAATTAAAAACTTTTTGTAACTGGCATGTAATTTAAAGTTTGTGATGTTTGTCCATTAATTTACGTAATTTTTCTAAACAAATTGTTGCGTAATGTTCCTTGTATTTGAAAATATTTGACCTACATTTTAAGAGTATGGAAATAGGAAGGAAGTAAACTGTAATTTGTTTTTCAAAAATTTTTTGTATTTTTTTTTAAGTTCTTCAACTTAGATCATCACTAAATTAAGAGATTTTTATTAATAGTGCTATTCCTATACCCTTATAATTAATTAACATACACGATATAATTACAAAAAATAATTCAATAAATTTTATTTCAGAACAATGCGGCGCTTTATACAACTAGGATTAATTATATCTATACTATATTGTATTACTGCTGAAATCTACAACGATGATGACTTCGCAACGGTAGAAGTAGAATTCGACAACACAATACCTACATTCAATAATGACGTTAAAACCAACAGAAAAGGGCGGATACTATGGCCTTATCCCTTGAACAATAAGACTGAAAATAGCGACAACAAATATGAAGAGGACATAGGACGCTTGAATACAGAAAGGAAGGCTCGTTTTGCGTACTGGTCATACCCTCAAAGCCCGATTATTGATATGATGATGCAGACTGTATCAGTCAACTATTCACCGGTGAATTCCAAAGACCCATTCGACTTTTTGAGAGATTCGTATCCGCTTCCTAAAGGTAAGTTAATTGTTTATACAGTAATATAATAAACTAGACGACGCCAGCGGCTTCGCTCGCGGAAGAGTAGTTAAAAAAATATTGTATTTAACCCAAGGGAACCTTTAATCGGGATAAAATCTATCCTATGTCCTATTCCTGGATGCAAACAATCTGTGTACCAAGTTTCAGCTTAATCCGTTCAACTGTTAGAGCGTGAAGGATCCACAAATATCCAAATATTAACTTGTGTAATATTATATTAAAAGTTACATAAAAAATTGTTATAGTGTTTAAAATATATTCTTAAAGTCTTATCGCCAAAAAGTATGCTTAAACATGTTTTATCAAGTTTACTCATTTTAAACAAGTTTTACACTATAGTGCATGGGGGACGTCTTGAGCATTCATTATTTTCTTTTACGACAGAGTTGTGACTCTTAGCATAGTCTGGGTTTATAAGATTGTCTCATCCTTCAGTATTCTTTATATACTTCTAGACCTTAACTATTTATAAATCTTTAGTAACTAGGTCATCATTATTGTAATAACGAAATTTAAACACGTCTAATTGTTCCGTTTTGGTTGATGTTTTGGAGAAGTTTTAGAATAGCACTACCTATCTTTCCAATTTAATAACTAAACTACTTGTTCCTATTATTAATTGGTTAATTTTAATTGATACCTTGTCTATTTTAATACGATTCAATGTTAATAAACATAGAGTAAGCAGGAAGTAAACACTAATCTTTTTGCAATCAAGTTAATCTTAGAATTAGTTTATATTTAAATTCAGGCCTGTATACAGAGATATTTATTAATAAGGCTCTCTATGTTTGAAAACAGAGCTATAAGAATATTTCTATAAGCAAAGATCAATCCACAGACACTTGTTAGTAATCGTAAGATTGAAATTATTATTGACAGTGGGTTACCTACTTCCTAATAATATTATCGTGAATGTGAAAGTGGATATGTTTGAATGTTTGTCTTTCGATCGCGTTTCAACAACCCTGTCTAGACTGGTCTAATAAAAAAGCAAATCACTTGAATTATTTAGTTCACCAGTCTTATTACTTCTCTACAAGAACGGGTAGACGTTGTTTTACAATACATATATTTTATTCCCTAGAAGTCACTAGACATTGTAATGTAATAGGTACCTACTAGCTCTAGTAGTTTCGTTGACTTCTTAATTTTCCATTTACAACTTTAAATTTTCAAGTAACTTTGATTTGTTGATGATTAGAAAAAATAGTCCTACTTAAACTAGGTGTCGAAAAAAATTTTTTTTTTTAATCTAACGCCATCTCTCGGATGCTTGTAAAACTATCGCAAAAGAGTATTAAAGAAACATTTTCTTTAAATTAGCTTCTTTCAGGAAGGTTAGTAAATACTATCACAAAAATATAACAACAAAAGAATTTCTAATAACTTATTAATGTTATGTACTCATAACATTTCGCCGTACTAAAAGAAGTAGTACCTATTTTGTGTTTTTTTACCAAGGCTGTTGATAGACACATCCTTTGAATGAAGATACAGAGTTCTTTACATCTCTTAGCCCCGTGAGTATCAAAGGATTTTAAAAAGAAAACGGATGAATGGACACGGATCCTTTGCAAAAGGTTTATGGAAACGCGAAATAAGGATGTTTATTAAGCAGGACTGATTTGTTTTGAATAAAATACATTAAGGATCAGAATATTTCGGTCCTTAATCTAACAGGATTTTTTTCAGTCCGGTCTATTCAAATAGGGTTTGTTCAAAGCTTTATAATACTAAAAAGATATTTGACATAACTGTATCTAAAGTCCTTTCTTTTTTAACTTATTTAAAAAAAACAAAGCTATAATTTCCGAAGCAGTTATTGTGAATATTCACAAGCATAATGTGATATTGAAATCATGACTTACTTAAACATTACTGAAGAAGTGTGAATAACATGAAAATATGTGATTTCTGGCAAAAGCTTTTCATAAAACTGCGTGCTAAATAGGACAAGTTAAAAAATGGATTATACAGCACAGTATTCCCGTTCAATTATAATGTACAGGTATGTCTTCAAGTCACGAGTTAATAGGCTTCTTCTAAATTAATGCGTTCTCCATTTAAGACAACATCGCCACTTACCATTAGGTGGGATCAAGCTTTAACTTATCTTAATTGTATAAAAAGAAAGCGTACATGTTGTGTTTGTTACTGAACTCTTAAACGGTTATAAAAAAAAATTGTGAGGTATTGTAGAGGTACCACCGTGTTTGTGAAATTTTCGGAGTGCATATTTATTTTGAAAATCTGCCTGTGTATACGTTTAATTGCACGCGACTGTACTCATGTTAGCTCTTGACTAACAGGTAATAATCTATTACCTAACTTAACATTGCAGTTTTAATATTTAAAAACTCAATAAGATAGAATCATTTGAATTATTTTGAATGTTGTTTGCCTTTGTCACTAAAATAAAACTTATCTGTTCTATACAAAATAAACGAATATATTTAATTAGTATTCTAACAAATGCACTTCAGCTAGTTTTTAACGCATTCTCACAGTAATTACAACATAAAATACACGTGTTATCAGATAGACGTCAATTAAACAAATTAATAGAATCTCAAAACAATAGGCGTTCACTTGCATCATTGCCAAACAGTGAATTCAAACCTCTAAATAGGTTATTGTTTTCTGAGGAAAAAGATAACACATAGAAACTTCTATATTTACACATCTTTTGTATTCTAAACATAAATTAGAAGTCCACTTACAAATGTCAATAATTTTTTTTCATTATTTTTATAACTATTTTCTTTCTACTTTTTAATAAATCACCTGTAACTTACGAATAAAACGAATTTAATAACACCTCGTTTTAATCCATCATTTGGGATATAGAGGATGCTAAACAAATGTATACACATACATGCTACCTACATACATACATCCATAATGTATACTACATGTAAACATTTAAAAAACATTGCCCCCTACCTAAGCGAAGTCGGGTAAAAATAGACTTCCATCCATCTTAAAAAGATCTCTACAAACTGATTCGTTTGCTAAAAGCGAACTAGCATTTTGTTTTATTGTTTTTAAGCTCCAGATGCATTTACCAACTGACAAATACATGACCATTAGTCAACGTCCACTTAAAGGCAGTCCAACAAAGGAAACTAGGATAGTGTATAAGTGCAGCAAATAGGTAAATTTTACCTTGCTAGGGTTGTCAGAAAGGGTTATTCTCAGAGTACCAACTCCGAAAATAATTCTCAGTTTCCTCCGAGAACAAAAATAAGAATAAATTATTTAAAAATTCATTCTCATAAACAATCAAATTCAAGTTCAAAATCATTTATTGATGTAGGTATCAATGATACACTTATGAACGTATTTTTTTTAATCCTCCCCTGTTTCGTAAAGGTGCTTTAGTATAGAGGAAATGACAGGCGAAAGAAACTCCCTCGCACATCTTTCATATTCGACTAACAGGATATACCTAATTGTAAACTGAAAGGATTTTTTAATTGTTTTTGGAAGAAGAAAACGTTAAGAAGGGTTTGTGCAGACATTAAATAAAGCACTGTCTTCTTTTCTTCTTCATCTTATTTTTTTTTAAACGTGTCCTAAATTAAAACAAAACTAACGTAAAAACGCGTATTCATTTGAATTTTTTTTTTTTGGAATATCTGCTCAGTGACTGTGGTTTTCATATTATTTCATTTTAATTTGAGTATCTGGTAATGAGAAGATATTTTTTTAAGATATTTTGACTTTTGGAGGATAGTCACTTTAGGTGAAATTTCAGAAAAATAAGACGAATTACGATCAACTTGCAACCCCACATTTTGTAAGTTGATTAAAAGATGTGACCTTTTTTTATTTCGTTGACAACCCTATAACTAGGTTTTACGTTGCAAAAACACACTAGTAGTTCTACCTTTATACTGGAGCTGCATTTTAAACGATTGTTTAAACTTCCGAGTTAAATTCGCATAGCGTACCTACCTACTACAAATACTATATCCCATCCCTTTGACACAGCAAAATTTTATTATTATCTGTACTAGAAGACCGGGCAGACGTTGTTCTGAAACATACTTTTTCCTGTTACAATTTTTTTAATCTTTTGCTTTTTCACAACAGTTATCTCGATCTTCAAATTTATTGCATTTGGTAACTCATCATGTCGGACTTTTGCTATAGCGACGGTTTAATTACTTATAGTTTGGCTGGTCCCTTGAAGTATCTCGACATCAGCACCACTTATCGGGTCCAACTGTGGCTCGAAACCATACTCAGTCCGTTTAAAATACCTCACAATTTTTTTAATTAAATTGGTCCAGCCGTTTAAGAGGAGTTCAGTGACAAACGTACACTGTATTTTTATAAATTTAAATTATTTATGTAGTTAAAATAAAATACTATAAATCGTGAACACTAACCACAGGTGCATTTCAATGTGAGTGCGGATTGAGGTGATTATTTAAATTTATTTAAATCAATATTATAAATTATTCGAAAGAATGTCTTTGTCGTACTTCGTACTATCTCTTTTGAATACATTGATGCAAGTCACATGTTGATAACTTGGTGACTGACCATTAAGGAAAAACCCAACTATCGGAATTTTTATGCCGCCCTAGAGCCTTAACTAATGCTAACGATAAAAACCGAAACCGACGTCCCTCCGTTCCCTCTTAAGTTCGAAAACGCCTAAATTTTTTTTGCGGTCACCCATCCTCTTTCTGACCGCGACCGTAGTTTCTTAACGTCGTCAATCACTTATTTAAGTAGTTTATTACTTTACTATCAGTTACTGTTATACTCTATGTTTTGACTGATGTTTACTTGTTAAAAGTAATAGGTTCCCTTATATGAAAAACGTTAAAAACACTATTTTTCTATAAATATAATTTAAACTATTGTTTTATAATATTTTTTGCCGTTTTTGCAATATTTTTTATTGCTGCTCCTGTCCTATTCATCTTAGCGTGATATTAGCCTATTGCCTTCCTCGATAAATGGACTAACTTACACTAAAATAATTTTTGAAATTGGTTCAATAGTTCCTGAGATTAGCGCGTTCAAACAAACAAGAAACAAACAAAGTCTTCAGCTTTATATATTATACTAATACGTAGGTACTTGTAGATTATGTAAAATTTTACTAATAATTATCGGTTAAGCCGCAATATACACAGTGAATTGTCCCCAATGAAGTCACAAAATATTTTGACTTCACCCCGGGAAGTTTTCCTAAAATTTCGTTGATAGGTCATAAATATCAATCGCGGGGATATTCGCCTCATGTAGGGATATGTCCAATATGATTTATAATAAGCTAACCGCTATTGTGGTATGGAGTTATTTTTACATATAAAAAAGTCATGTTCATTTTACCTATGAGAATTACATTACGTTCTCCAAAAAAAACTTGGTTGGTATACAATTAGGGCATAATTATAGTGTTAGAAACTTGACTCTATATGATGAGATCTCATATTTTTCTAACAAATCGTAAGGTCTAGTTTTGGCATTATTATACATGAAAATGTGTTTTGTATATTTGAAAAATTAAAAATACATAAATAAATACGCTCTGTTATCGATATATGTATAGATCTCAAACCAAAAAATTACTGAGCTTTCAGAACAAAAAAATTTATTCACTTTTTTCTTTTTTTTTCAATTTGACGTATGTCACAGAGCACGGCCAGTCGAGCAGTGTACCGGGAAACGTTATTGTATTATTAATACATTATGTTTATTTCTACTACCCTCATTTGTTCCGAAGTCTCAGTCTATGTATTTTTTCGTCTGTGGTATAGATAAAAACAATTGTCTAAGTCTGTCTGTACAGTTATCACAACAAAACTTCGCAAACAATTTACTCGTAGATGCCACAAAACTGTTAACAAAATCAAACAATAATTAATTAATTAATCATTGCAGGTTTCTCACAACCTTTGGACGAATACGACTACGTGATAGTCGGAGCTGGATCTGCTGGGTCAGTGCTGGCTGCGAGGCTTACAGAAGACAAGCCTAAAGCCACAGTACTCCTCATCGAGGCAGGGAAGCCAGAAATGCTGCTGACAGACATTCCAGCTTTAAGCCAGTATTGGACATTGACCGATTACGCCTGGCCGTATACCATGGAGCATCAGCCAGGAGTGTGCTTAGGTAAGAGGAAGACCAGTTTTTAGGGTTCCGTCAATAAAAGGTACAAACGGAACCCTATTACGAAGCCTCCGCTGTCTGTTACCAGGCTGTATCTCGGCCGTGATAGGTTTTAAAAAAAGTATCTTTTTTAAATGATGATACGGAACCCTTCATGTGCGAGTCGGACTCGCACTTGGCCGGTTTTTGAACGAGATGACAACGAAATTGCCTACGTCATAATAACGACTATCTGAGGATAACAACTGGGACTGACGAAAGTACTGTCGGAACCACGGATATGGTCAAAAAATTCTACCACTAGCTAGTCCCAAATAGTCATTGCTACCTATTTCCATGAGCAACAAAAGCTCTGATATATTGTAAGCTAAAAAGAGAAGGGAAATAGTTGAAAATTTCTGCGGAAAATCCAAAGAATGACAATAGTTATCTACTGCAGAGATGAGTTTATAAATATGTAAGCCTCATTATTTCGAAGTCGTTAACAAAAAATACAGTGTGAAAACTGTGCTGTTTCCAAATTGAACATGATGAGTTGTTTAAATAAGAAAAAAGACTCTCTTTGGTTAAATTCGACAATAAATCAATTTGCCTGGATTAGAATGGATAGGATCAGTATTATGAAATACGATACTTTAAAAAAATTACGTAAAAACCACTTTTATTCATACAAATTCTGATGACGTATAAAAGATGTTTTAAACATCTTAAACTTTATTTAGGTACATTTATTACTTTACTAGACGATACACGCGGCTTTGCCCGCGGAAGAGTAGAATTCATCCTAAGGGAACCTATAAACGGGATAAAATCTATCCTATGACCTATTCCTGGATTCAAACTATCTGTGTGCCAAGTTTTAGCTTAATCCGTTCAACGGTTAGAGCGTGAAAGACCCACAAACATCCAAATATCCAAACATCTTTACTAACTTTCACATTTATAATATTAGTAGGATTAATTAAGCCTTATTACAAATTTACATAATCTGTGGATTAGGTGATTGAACCCTAAATTCGTAAACATATGACGTTATTTAAAAGATATCATTATTTCCAAGCATCAAATCGTTAAAATCACAATCACAGTAACTATCAAGAAAGGCGAGCGAAAATTGAATACCGTTCGTTAGCGGAATTGTATCTAATTTCAGAAGTCAATATTTTGTATACGGGTCATTCGTTTCCGTCTGGTTCAATATTAGACCGGTAATACGGTTGGTCAAGTACTTTTTAACAAGGTAATCCAATCAATTAATGCGAAATATTAAACCGATTCACAAGTTTTCTCGATTTCAAAACTTTTTACTTAGCTTGAAAGGAAAGGGGGAATTAAATTTGTAGGAAATATGATCTTATTAAATTTTATTTTATTTAAACAGATTTGAATGCCTTTTTAAGAATGATGCAGGCAATTGCGAGTTGGGTATTTGGCATAGTTAAAGTCCATTTGGGGAACAAAGGAGGCTCAGTTGACAGATAGTAATACGTTAACATTGACATCTGTTTGCGATCAAGTCTAAAAATAATCATTGACACATTAAGTTTTGGTCAAATTTCGACCGCACAATGTCTAGTTCACATAAAAGCTCAGGGAAGAAGTTAAGCTTTATAATTAAATTTGCTTCACGGTGCATCATTTTAACAACTACATAATTGAAATTAAAAATTTATAGCTTTAAATCTGCCTTTTGTAAGAATTTCTTTAGACTGCTAAATGACCTAGTTGAGTGGAATCATAGTGTTTGTCCATTAGGATCTTTACACACGTGCGACAACGACTCAACAAAAAGTCGCACTCAAATAAAATCGCAAATCACTACGACATTTTGACGCATGTAGAATCAGGCTACGCATTTTCATACAAATTTTCATCCGCCAAAATCTTCCGATTTTTTGTCGTGACCCGCGTCGTTCTTGCGATTTTTTGTCGCACACAGTCGCACGTGTAACTAATACTAAAACAGCCTCAATTGAGCGTTACAGTTACGTCCTTATTTGGTTGTTAATGCACTTACAAACCTCTTATGTTTGTTTAACGATTTACTTTTCATATTAGCTTGCTCTCATATTATTATTGTTACGAGTAGATACATTTCTTGTATGATAAATATGGTCACTACTGATCTTTGTTCACTCTATTATACCGTTTTATGATGACTAGAGGATTTTGTGATCAAAATACAACCATAACTTTTTATGTAAATCAATAAAATATAGACTTGCATGAAATGAACAGACTTTTGACATGAGTATGTTTCATCAACTGTTATAAGCGACTTTAGACAACTATTACAATACCTTACTACTTTTTCTTCGTTTGATAAGTCCTGGGTTCGATTCTCAGATAGACATAAATTTTTAATTCATCATTAAAATTTTGCTACTCGGTGTACGAGTATGTCATGTCTATTTATGTTGACTATGAAACCTATGACACAGGGAATCCTTAAATCTATCAGTGTGTAGTTATTATTACAATTCCCTATTTTGTAAAACATAGTTTAAAAATAAAAAACGTTACATTTTGTTTATAAAAGCAAGTCCTATTAACAGTGAGAAAATAGCAGGTTGTCATGAAATATTGATAAATTGCTAGTAATTGTATACCGTTGGTTATTGAGTTATTTTTCGGGTTCAATATAACCGGACACGTGGTTGTAATTAATGATGTTTCTACTACTAACTACAGCGGAGGGTTAATTAGGGCTTTAACCCTTTAATGGCTACGGGATAGGGTCTCACTCATCGCTAAAGAGACCTAAAGTTGACACCACACTGCTTCAGTGGGAGTTATTAGCGCTGTTATTGTAGCTATAACATTTACGCCGTTAATATTGTGGAGACATTAACGGAGTTCTGCTATAAATAGTATAAATCTAAAACGCTAACACACTCATACCCCCGCACTAGGGTTCCCTGTGTTTTGGGTGTCATGGACAACACAAATAACACATCAATAACACCCATGACCCGAGAACAAACATTTATCTGTCACATAAATATCTGTCTCGGCCGGGAATCGATCCCGGGACCCCTCGCTTCGCAGGCAGGGTCACTACCAACTAAGCTACGGGGTCGTCAAAATAACTATAAATATGAATGCACCCGATTTATCACTTAAAGCCCTTTGCCGCTGCATTACATTAGGCAATAATTAAAGCGCTTTGTCGTTAATGGCACCTTAGCATAACAACAGCCAGAATTTATGGCTTAACGTGCCGTCAAAAACATGGAAATTGTGACGAAGTTTTGTAAATACCGGTCACTCATTCTATTACTAACCGCCAGGAATTACTTTACTTGGTCACTTGAAAGCAAACCGAGATATGGAACGATAAATTATACTGCTGCATTATTCACGAGAGCTGCAAAAATATCTCGATGCTCTAAGTGAGAGCGTTCTAGAAATGAATAAGTTTGCACGTCATAATCTTTGCTAGAATTTTGTTTGCATGTCGCATAACGGGTCTTGAACTTCTATTACATTTCTGAATAATTAAAAAACTGCTTGAGAGTGTCTTGTGGCTTCTCAAAACTTCAAAAAGATTTCCTAAATTAATTACGTGTATGGCTAAATAATTATTAATCCTACTAATATTATAAATGTGAAAGTTTGTAAAGATGTTTGGATATTTGGATATTTGGATGTTTGGATGTTTGTCCCTCCTTCACGGTCTAACCGTTGAACGGATTAAGCTGAAACTTGGTACACAGATAGGTTGCATCCAGGAATAGGACATAGGATACATTTTATCCCGATTATAGGTTCCCTTGGGACGAAATCAATATTTTGTTTATCGACTTTTGCGCGGGCGGAGCTGCGGGCATCGTCTAGTCTGTAATATAAAAATTAAATGCCTGACAGATAAAATTTGGGATGGGGGCAAAATTATATGGCCCATAACACTGTTACATTGAAATCAAATTAAATTATACATCACCTATTATAATCCATCCAAACGATTGGATGTAGAGCGTCCCAAGAAAATAGACATGTACGTATACATATATTTTTGAAAACATGAGACTCCTTCTGTCGCAGAATAAAAATATTTCTAAACGACTTGAAATGAAATGCATACGATGCAATCGTGTTTCATTTAGATTGGTTTCATTTAGATTTGTTTCATTTGTTTTTATTTCATATATTTCAGGTAGCGACGAACAACGTTGTTACTGGCCTCGTGGGAAGGCTGTTGGAGGAACCAGTGTCATCAACTTTATGCTCTACACGAGAGGAAGACCTCAAGATTGGGACAGAATTGCCGCTGATGGAAATTATGGATGGTCAGTTATGGAAATACCATCTTTGTATCTAGCAGCATAGTGCATATTTTTGTACTAAAATGCTATGCAAATATTTCAGAATTCTGGTGGATTTACATAATTTATCTTGTATAAAGCTTGTTTATGTAAATCGGAATAGAAAATACAGCAAAATCGGTTAAGCCATTGCGTAATGGTCAGTCAAATATTGGAAAAATCATATATAATTTAAATTGATCGACAATATTCTTCACCTAGTTTGCCATAACTGGCTGGATACATTTTGATAAAATTGCTTGTTCTAGAAAGCCTGGTAAACTATTAAATAAGTTTACTGAAAATGAAATTTATCACTGCACCTAATAATTAAAACAAAAAAATAACTACAAGATATCTTTGTTAAAACTGCTTAGAAGTTTAATAATGAGTAGTACTCGTAACATTTACTATGTATATTATACACCCACATACATCCCACAACTCATGGAATTAGTACAGCTTAAGTGGTTCCTTCCAATTCCCTAAAATTGCAAGATAACAATCTTTGACCGTAAATTGAATAATCTTAGAACAAAGTAATTTGTTCCGTAAAAGCCTTATAGCTAATTACTTTTACTGACGAAAATTCCGCATTGTTATCCGAAAGGAAGAGAAACATTTGTATCAATCTTCCAAAGTTTTAGCATACATAATTTATTTATTACCTAATTAACGACAAAAAGTAATTTAAAATTAAAAAAGCAAAAGACCTGACTTCAGATTTAAAAATATAAAGACCATGTCATTTCTACGATGGAGACAAATCCAATGACACCTCACAAGCTTAAATCCATGAAGCAGTTTGGACTGTAGAGCATGCCAAGAAATAAACAGACACAAGACATAAATCCATACATACATACCGTAAAAATAATTTAAAAATTCACTTCCAGGTCCTATTCCGACGTCCTCCATTATTATAAGAAGTCTGAAAGAGCTGAATTAAGAAAATATAAGAACGCGCCATACCGAGGCCGCGAGGGAGAACTAACCGTAGAAAACGTACCTTTCAGGTAAATTAGATCAATATTAAAGATAAATTTCCTAATGTAATAACACTGTAACTGATGCTTGTCTATACAAAAGATATTCGAGATAACATAATCATTAAAAACAATTAAAGTATCTTCAAAAAAATTTACTGAAAAGTATGAAATAATGGTTCAGCAACCTATAATTTCTGTTAAGGTCGGTGTCAGTATAACCTTCGTATAGAGTTATAACATCGTTGCTAATTAGCTGAACTGATTTTAATGTAGTTTCTACGGATGTTATCTCAACATTAGTGCCTATATTATTAATCACGAATTGTACTAATAATTTTGTAAATAAATTTTGAAGTGTGACTATTGAGAGGATTCCTGATACGAAGCGTGAGCAGTTCCTACTAATATCTCATTTTTATTATAATTCATTTTTTTCCAGAACCGGATTAGTTGAAGCTTTCCTTGAAGCTGGCAGAATTTTCGGGAATCCTACAGTTGATTACAACGCACCAGACCAGCTAGGTTTCGGCTATGTCCAAACTACTACCAGCAAAGGTCATCGTTTAAGTGCCGCTAAAGCCTTTTTACATCAGCATAAAAGAAGGAAGAATCTTCACATATTGACTGAAACAAGAGCTACTAAAGTCTTGATACAACCAGAAAGTAAACGAGCTTACGCTGTAGAATATATTAGAAATGGTATCAAACACACTGTTCGTTGTAGAAGGGAAGTTATCCTATCAGCAGGGCCTATAGCCTCACCTCAATTGCTTATGTTATCAGGAATAGGACCGCAAGAACACTTACAAACACTCGGTATCCCAGTAGTAAAGGATTTGAGAGTCGGAAGAACCCTTTATGACCACGTAGCGTTTGCAGGTATTATATTCAAGTTGAACAGCACGAATGCTAGCTTATTAGAACCTAAAGTAGCCACGCTGCCAAATTTGATGCAGTGGTTGCAATACGGTGATGGTCTTCTAACTACACCTGGAGCCGTAGAAGCTATAGGATACATAAAAACAGCAGTATCCGATGATCCGGAACCCGTTCCAGATATAGAACTGATCGATATGGGTGGATCCATGGCTTTAGACTCCGGTGGTGCGTTTAGGAAAAGTTGGAAGATATCAGACAAGACTTATAAGACTGGTCTCAGTGCCTTAAATGGTCATGATACATGGCAGACAGTCCCTATGTTACTGCACCCCAAATCGAAAGGTTACTTAGAACTCCGAGATACTAATCCTTACTCGCATCCAAAACTTTATGGTAACTACCTTTCAGATCCGAGAGATTTGGCAACTTTTAAAGAGGCCACAAAATATATAATTAAGTTAGGAGAGTCGGAGCCTTTCAAAAAATATGGTCCTACGTTGCACTTAGCGCCTTACCATACTTGTACAGGATTTCCTCTAGGATCAGATTCGTACTGGGAATGTGCGATTAGAACAATGTTGATTTCATTACATCATCAGATAGCTACATGTAAGATGGGACCTCCTTCTGATCCTGATGCAGTAGTGGATCCGGA
>LGAG01000343.1:257824-278145 GCA_001278395.1 Lerema accius | reverse complement strand
ACACATTTTTTTTAATGTAAATAAATATCTATATTAGTAATATTGCAAATACTGATGATTATTGATTAAAGCATGCATAAAATAATCAGAAAAACTTCACAGAAAAGAAGATAACACCAATGTAAGTTAAATCTAATGACTGAGGATAAGGACATTGAAATTGTTAGACGGAATCCAATTTCATTTATGCGTGTCAGGAAGCTATTCGACTGAGTATAAAACCAAGCTGTAAAATTTTAAGGCACACAATCCAATGACAGAAGGATTTTAACAATCAGCAAGCGTTTTGGAATTGCGTGCCACTGATTGCTAGTACTGTAACGTTTACCTCAACAATAGGAAGAGTACCTAGTTGTAACGAAATAGAGGAAAAAGTTGAAAATTTTGTGACCTTCGCCAAAAAAATTTTTGAAACATGAAAAATAAAGTTGAAAATGTTGTAAAATAAATGTAAATATCTTTATGATTATACACGCAAATCGTGTAAAGTATTGTATAAGATTCGTACACTGAAATGGATTTTTAAATTTTCTGTTACTTTTCCTTGAATTTAAATCGCAGATCGCCTGACTACAAAACTACAAAACTACAAATACTAGTGAATTTATTTTACAAAAATGTTTAGTTCCACACTAATTAAACGTAACATGTTACCCTTAAATTTATTATATATTTAATCTTGGATAACGTTTCACCATGTTTCTTGAAAATTAAGTAGTGAAAATTTGGTTCCTAAAATCGTTTCAACTTTGCCTAAAATAATAACACCCACGAATTTCTCTAATTAGGTATGGAGTTGTACTACAAATTCTCGAATGTACATTTCAGATTTTACTTCACCCAACGACACATGAACATGTTAAAAAAAGAAAAATATCACTCAGTTACGTACAAAATTTCATGTGCCTAAATGAAGTGAATAAAACCAACGAGTAATTGCATAGCGAAAAAGAGACCTAAAATTGCAATAAAAGTATTTAAATCACCTACCGCTATATATTTCACGTCGAAAGCCCTCTAAAGCTCTATAAATCAATTGCCAATTAAAGTTTTCAGTGAAAATAAAGCAGGAAAAGCTCGATTCGATTCGAGATAAAGTGGTAAACGTGTTTAGTTCAGTGAATGGGAGGGAACGCAGTCTGGCCGGTAACGCCGCGCGCGCGAACGTTCCTCAACGACTTTAGAACCAGTGTTCTCAACAAGTAAAACTGTACTTCAAATACATCCATATTCGTAACGAGCGCGAAGTTTTTGAATTTCAGTGAATTTCATTTCAAATAGTGACGCATAGTGAAAACAAAAGTGTTAACAAAGTTCCTGCGCGAAAGTTGACGGCCAATAAAACGATTTAATATCGCAACGCAATGATTATTTTAACACAACTTTGCTGTAGTGGGCAAAGCTGATTTTTTTTTCAAAATGTCGTTTTTGTAAATTGTTGTTGTGGTTATGTGGTAACTATTTACTATTGCTTTTTATTCTAAAACTTAATACTTTTAAAGCATTTAATGTAATATAAAATTCTATATCGATTTTTGCACGACTTGATTTAAATAGGACTTATTAATTATGTCGTCTCCTTTATACCGTATTCTTAAAAAATCATAAGAAAACAGACTTTCTAAGGTTTTATATATTAAAAATCGTGGTGAAAATGGCAAGATTTTCTAATATTCTATTCGAAATCTGCAGCAAGCAGCACTTAATACATCTAAACTTTGACCTTTATTACGTTATAGCATCTCAAAGTGCATTAGTTTGTAAAAAAAGGTTTTTAAGTAAAGTAAAAATGTACTACAGAAAAGTGAGTATTAATGAAGAAATACGCCCTTAATTCTTGTTCTAATAAAAATTACTAATTACAGTCTTTAAATAAAAGCTGTCTGTATTCTAGTATAAAAACGTATATTTATCCTTAAATACTAAGCTGATTGTATTTTTGTTTTAGGTGTATTTGGGGTGAAATATATGACCTAGATTCATGATTATAGACTTCATTTGAGGATCGAAAATGGACCGAATAACTTATGGCACTGATAAATACAATAGATATTTAAAAAAATAGGATATTCTAGTAGAATACGTAGTATGTTGGTTAAAACAATGCTTGCTTGATTAAAAAAAAAGTTTATCAGTGTGCATCGCTAACTTATGTATAGGTACAAAAATCAATTCTTGTTAGCTATTCTCGCTAAAACTGGAGAATGGCTGCACCGATTTGGCTAATTTTGGTTTAAAAATATTCGTAGAAGTACAGAGAAAGTTTAAAAGGTGAGCAAATGAATTTTTAGATTCTGAATTTCTAGAAGGAAAAGGAATTATAGAATTTCTAAAATTTCTAGGGGTAAGTTTTTTTCTGTTAAGGAAATGTTTTCGTCGGCACAATTTACCCCTGGCTCTTTTGAGAACTTTTTAGTGAACTCTTAGGTGTGCAGGTTTCTTCACGATGTTTTCATTTACTGAAGCAAGTAATAATTAATTTTAAAATACCCTTTCTACATTCGTCCCATATCCCTGGCTGGAAGATGTCAATATCAACCTCAACTATCTGTCAAAGAGGCCTTCCGTCAAATATATTTTTGACAAGTATGTGTCAAACGTAGTGTGAAAGGGTCCGTTTTATTTAAAATCCTGAATTAAGTTTAATATATTAAGACACATTATAATAAACAAAACCTAACTTAATGCAACCCTCCATGCAAATACTCACTAGGTCAATCTCAAACTCATACGTGATTGCTTCCTTAAAAGGGGATTCAAAATTAACCCTCTACTCTTCTCATGTATTTTTTTATAGATCTAAAAAATAGAGAAGTTAAACCTTCATATTGGATAGGTTTATCTATCATAATGGCTAAATTGTTCTAAGTCTGGCGTGGTTGGCAATGGGACAGGTGACGTATTAAAATTTTACGAGCTCTTCCGTGATTCGTTGGCTTTTAGATGACGCAAGGAATTTTAAAAGGGGTTAAACCACCAACCCGTATGTAACTCGAGTTATTCACGTTCCAAAAATAGGTTTTCGAGCATCGTAATTAAAGGGTTATATAAACTCTCACCAGAGTGATAAGAATTATAAGAAGTCACTTTATGTAAGTAGTATCTACATCGATATTAAAATCTGTTAAATTAATTTAAATATACGAGTATGTATTATATCGTAATAGAAAGAAAAAAAATAATATTACATTTTGATCAAAGTAAACCAAAGGATTGACAGAAATTATTAGACATACCTATTGAGACGTAAACTGAAAATCGATCTTTTAATAACCATTATGACTTTTTCTTAAATTAATGAGTTGAAGACTATATTGCTGCGTGACCACGTCGCCTCGTTAAACAAATTAAAATACAACACACAGAGAATACAAACAACAAAATCTAACACGAATCAGGATAATAAATCCTGGATTTTAGATACCTATAATATTAGTTTCTGTTAGCAAATTAAATTAAAAATGATAAGGCAGCAAAAACTTTCGGCATTTGTTACGGGGGCAGAATGAAACTCGACAAACGGATGCGGTCATCAGAACTGTTCGTACGCGCTAACGAATGTAATTCAACTTCACAAAACGTTTAAAATCAACGAGCGTAATGCAACGAGGACTGAGAGAAATTTTATATTTATTTTTTGAAATGCAAGCTTGGAACGTGAAGGAAATTTTCATTATATTTTATCAGAATCAGTTCTATTTTTATGTCTCAACTTGAAGCCTTTTCCTAAGGCTTGGGTTCCTAACCTAACCTAATTACCCCTGCAGAGGTAAATCAGCTCTTAACGGGGGTAACAAACAGTACAAAAATAACCTATTGTGAGTGTATAGAGTTATTTATTTTTTTAATCTGTGGTTTATTTTTGGTTAAGTAACATTCAGTAATAAAAACTTAGAAAGAGAGTAAACACTAATCTCCTCTTTGAGTTAAAGATTATCCTAGTATTAGATAGTTCGGGTGTAAATATAGATTGAAATGAAGATTTTTTAAGTTTGATATTTTTCATACTTAAAAGCTTACATAGATCAGATATAATTATTTAAGTGCAGAGAGCAAAAATGTATGTAAGCTATGTTTTAAAAAATATTTACCACACGCGTGGTGCGTTTGACACATAGTCTATAGTTTGACATACTGAGTAATGGTCAAATTTCGAGCACTATCTTAATCTATATTAATTACAATGCCACGTCAGTCACACCAATCAGTAATATTAGTGCTTTCATTACGTGCCTAGTCAAATGTTTGATTGATTCATTCACTAATTATATTTGATTAATTATTAATTGATCAAATGTAAGATTCACGTACTGTATTATAACTTCATATTATTGACTTACATGTAATACTTTTAATACTAACTCAATGACCGGGCAGATATTGTTCTGCCTTATATTTTGTTCATGTCCCTTACATTTCCACATTAATTCCCGACCTTCAATTTTCATGTAACTGTAGTAAATGCTCATCATATCGACCAACTTTTGCTATGACGACGTTTCAATAACTCTTATAGTTTGGCTGGTCCCTTGAAGTATCTCGACATCAGCACCACCTGTCGGGTCCAACTGTGGCTCGAAACCATACTGGGTCCCTTTACAATACCTCACATTTTTATAATTGTAATTGGCTCAGCCATTTATAAGAAGTTCAGTGACAAACACAAGGACGCTCTGTTTTTATATTACTTAATAAGTAATATTGTATTCTACATGATAATTATATTTCAGTCAGGTAGTTAATATATCGAACGAATCTATAATCTTTTGTCTGACATAAGTCATTATGAAATTTCGACCATTTACTGCGTTCTTTAGTTCTACTAAAGTCGCAAAAAAATTACACTCCTTCTAACGGGTAAATATATTAGTTTTCAGTCCACTAAAAATAATTAAGTAATTGATAACATTCACTTATTTTAATATCGTTTATTTCAATTAATTCATACGTCGTATTACTGGATCGTCATTTATTAAAACGAACGCGTCGCGTGACTGTGCAATGAGGCGTTGCCAAAACTAATGTGATGGTAACACACAATGCCATTTAATGGCAACCTGGCTGGCATTTGGGGTCTGAGGCACCCCAATAGTATACTATAGAACATGCATGCAAAGTGAACATTTAGTGGCATAGCATCAGTATTTTGGGATTAATAAATGGCACGCCAATAATTGCACCAGAAGGAATATGTTCTTTGATCGTATGTATGTATGTCTATTTTCTAGGGACACTCTATAGTCTTAACCAATTGACGGATTTCAAGTTTAGGGTGGCATTGATTGTAAATTGACATAGGCTAATAGTTTGGTTCACATAATCATCTGTAGGCGAGTTTTTTATTTTTCTGTTAATAATTACTAGTTGCTTTAGTACTGACCACATTCGTGACCCGTATACACATACTAAGTCCTAAACGAAATTCAATACGTCTGTAATATAAAAGAATACTCATGATTCAATTTGTAATAATGTAGAGGACTGAATACCTATGACTCAATTTATAACATAATGGCTTATTTAGTTTACTAGTGATTTGTACCATATTTTAGTAGATATCTCGTCCGTAATAATACTTAGGTGATATTAAAATCCATTTCGTAATTACAGGGATAAGAATAGAATTCTTAGCATCCTACAATAAAACTTCACAAACACGTGTTCAATCACATACAAAGGTGATTAATTCGAAAATGTATTTATAATCATAGAAGATTAATGTGTGGGTGAATTTCAAGGAACTAAATTACTTCCCGATCGGGGTGTATTAAATAATATACCAATAACACATAAGTTTAAGGTCTATTTTTAACTGTAGCAACACATTAACGGCCTACTATTGAGCACGGGTCTCTCCTCAAAACTAAAAGGGAGCAAAAGCATGCTTGGCCACGCTGTTCCAGCGATTGGCGAAGAGGTTAGTGGCCAAACCAAGTGTTTTTTATGACATTAAGATAGCAAACAAGCTGACAGTGCCACCAATCCCTGCCGCCCATAGACATCGTAACAAACTTCGAGTAGAAATATAGAAAGGACTGTTAGTTGGTTAGTAAGCCCTGTTAGTAATAGGTGCCGTTAAGGCTCTAGAGTATGCCAAAGAAGTGGACAGTCAGACTGACAAGACATACATACGAGTACATTGGCTCAAAAAACATTACCCACCATTTACCGCAGTTGAGTAAAAAAAGACAGCATAGTTGCCTAACAGAGCAATATACATCCAATTTTACCATTGAATATCACTAATAACAAAAAAGTATTATCGCCCCAAACAAACGGTATGAAGAAATTGTATCCAAAGAATATTAGGAATAGAATGAACAAACGAACGCCGACGTAAAATCGTGGTCGCGTGTATTACTCTGTTCGTAATAGTCTTCCAAATTATTTCCCGTGTTTCCAACGATATTATTATCTATCCTTCCTTAATACGTTGCTAAGCTATAGCTTTGTTGTGCCATGGTGTAAGCTCAGACTACCTTAGCTTAAAAACAAAACAGTCAGTTTTTTTTTTGACACGACTTCGTAAATAGGGTTAAGTTTTTAGCGTTTCATATGTAAGTTTGTATGTAGCTTAGCAAATTTCAACGTAAACGTATCATTAGATTCGTATCGATTATGAGAGTGACATTATGCTATAAATATTTAAAAAAAACCATCCCAATTTTGAGCTGCCAAGTTTTTTTTATAATAATGATTACAAGTTTACAGTGCCTTAAATCGATTTGGCATAATTATTGCTAGGACTAATCCTAGCGTTAGGTTTGCAGTAGATAGCAACTCAAAACAGTAGGTATATGACGTCAACAAAAAATCAATATGGCCGGCAGAACTTTCCATATCATGTAACCTGAAGAAAATTCTCCGGCACACATTGTTTCTTATAAATATTTAAGCATAAAATGAATATCTTCAAAAACTGTCCTACATTTTAGAATTTAAGCAACCTATTAATAGTCCTATTATAATAATTATACGCCGTTACCATTTCTTTGAAGTCTTTCTAAGACCGAATTGTTTTTAATATCGCTTATTTAATTAGGTAGATATTTGTAGTTTTTTAATTATTAATTAAACTAGTAAAAGGTTATTTTTGTTATTTAGTATTTTTAGCAAGTAATTTTCTATTATAATATTGAAAATAAAGAAAATTATTTTTGGTTAAAATGCCTGTTAAAAATTATGAATCATAAACTAGTAATTGTAGATACCTACGATGATGATTTACATAAAAATTAACTACATTTCTTTATTATTAATTAATAAAAGATACGTAATTGGATGTAAAAGGTAAAAAAGTTTCTTTTTTTTAACGTGAAATCGATTTTTTCATAGTAAAACAATAGCAGTTTGAAAATAGGTGATTTGACAGGGGTTTTAACAATCAAATCCCCTTACTACGAGTTTATTATTGTAGCCAATTCAAAAGACTGCGACTACATTTCATTCACTAGACTGCGTAGCAACCCGGACTTCGTAGAATCGTAGCGATAAATCCAAGAAACATCTAGTTTTACGACGTCATAAACGGAATTGTTGGAGAGACAGCTTCACAAACACTTTTTACAGTAATCAAGGTCGTTTCTAGTTCTTTGTAACCTTCAAAATCGAGAAATATTTCCTACTAGAGGACCCGCCCTCGCTTCGCTTCGGCGTATCTTTTAGGTTAAAATAAATAACTACTACTGTTGTATGTTTTTTCAATATGGCTAACCACGTCTGTCAGTCATGTCAGTTAGAGAAGTCCCATACAAATTTTAAATAACAACTTTTGATAGAGTGGACTGATTGAAATATAATAAAGCATACCTAATTAACGCCCCAAGTTAAGGATTATTTATGTATTTCATTCATTGTTCAGTCAAATCAGCCGTTTTTACGTGATGCTCTTTAAACACACGGAGAAACTTTCAATTTTATTATACCTAATGAAAGATTTATCTACTAACATTTTTTGTCTATTAACTGTAGAATAGACATTGTGCTGCAGTGTTACCATTCCTTGCCCATAGACATTCTGTAACTAGTAGGTTTCTGTTATGGACTGTTAGTCGGTTAGTATGTCCTGTTTGAATGTTTGTAGTTGCAGTTGTTAATTAGTTTATAATCGGTAGGTAGGTTAGTAAGGAAAGTCTGGAAGGTAAGACTTAGTGTATGTTAATGCTGTTAGTAAACATTGTCAAAGATCATAATATTTGTATTGCGCTTAGTTACACAGGCTTCTATTATTTAGGAATGTAATAGAATACTAGGAGATCCAACGTTCCAATGCACCAATTCCGATCCATATGTAGCTCGCACATCGCAATTGGTGAAGGAAATCTAATTATTGCACATGCATCATTCAGAATTGAACTGCGACCGTTAGGAACTGCAAACTCCACAATTGATCAAAATGTTTTCGATTGATCAGTAAGCGGAAATTGGTTCGAACGTTACGTTTTGATCACATTATCGAGGGATAATGAACAAGTGTTTGTTTCTTTGACTACTTAGGTAATGAGGTTTTTGAATTGATGGAACTAGTTTTGGTTTTTACACGATTGCGCTGTAAGGAGGGAAAAGTTTTTTGAGCGTAGGTACAATGTATGTCTATTTCTTTACCACGCTCTACATATCAAAAGGCTCGACTTATTTTAATATGTCAAGTGTCATTGTAGGTGTCTTCATTGTAGGATTGACTTAAGCCATATAATTTCTAACATGGCACCTTCTATGCTCAATTATGTACGGTAATGCATAAAACAAATCAGAGGAAATGTAACTACTCATTTATTTATTTTAAATTAAAAAGATTTACAGTTTTACAGATACATTTTTAAATCCAACGTAACAGCGTATTAAGTACTACTGCACTAAATAAAGCCTAGTTAATAAATCATCAATTCATATTAAGCTAAATAACATAAACGAACATTAAAATACAGTCTAATTTTAGCAACCGAGGCCACTCGCAGCGATGGAAAGACTGATTTGAAATTTAAAGGCCAATCGAACTGAGCCAATGAATCTTTGAAATATTAATAAATTCCTCTCAAACTTTTCATCTGTACCTTGCGAACAATGAATAAAATTCTTGATTTCGTTGAAATCATGATGTTGAAAATGATCAAGTTACACAGAAATATAAAGTAACTTAATTCAAAATAACTCATTGGTACATTGTTTAAAATACTACTAGACCGGGTAGACGTTGTTTAGCATTAGGATCCCTTATTGTACCTCATCAGGTAGGTATCTACTTCCAACCATAAATTTTCATGTATTGGGACTCATCATATTGGACAACTTTTGCTATGACGGTGTTTCAATATTTCTAATACCTAAATAGTTTAGCTAGTGACTTGGCGTATTTCGTCACCAGCACCACCTACCGGGTTAATATTTATGTCCTATACTCGGTTCCTTTTAAAGTACATAAAAAATATCATTACATAAAATCACGGTAGTTGTTTAGAAGCGTTCATTGACAACCACATTACTCTGTTTTTTTTTTATATTAAGAAGATAATATTCCTAAACTAATTTAAAAACGCCTTATAAATATAGCCGAGTTGATTGGATAGCTCTTTTGCATTCTAACACTTTACTCAAAATTGCTCATTCATATTCTCAGTGTATAAAAGAAATATAATACTGTACCAATTTAGATTTCCTTTTAAACAAGGTCTCCTTAATATTGGATTTCTGCGACCAGTATTATATTCTTGAAGTATAATAATTGCTTTAGTGTTTAGGCATTTCGCTACTTAGACGATACTATATATAGGGATAACTATAAATAAATTTTAAGGAGGTTAACGATGAAGGGTAAAGACTTTGTTTTGGACTTTAAATAATATTTCTTGCTCAAGAACCATCTAAGATTTTAAATAAATAATATTAAATAAAAACGATTTTTTCTTACGTACCTACACGTATGTTACTGGTAGCTACGCCTACCTATATGAAACAGCAATTTATCCCTATAATTACTTAGGTAACTATTACAAGTATTATAAAGACGACATTTTGAAAAACATTCTAAATTCAATCTTCCGACATTTTTTAAAAAAAGTGCTGAAAGTGTGTCTAACAAACTCAATACAGCAAGCATGAGTTCTAAAGATATTTTTTGATGGCAATTGGACTTCAACACGACAAAATGCTGACGAAAGGAGGTGGACGAGTTTTATCCATTATATTCAGTACACTGCTGCTTGGACGTGCTATTGCAGGTGAGTCGTTTTGACACAGCATTATAAAGTGTACATGTATAACGTACATATATATATTCTGTGTACATGCACAATATAGAGAGACTAGGAGTAAAACTCCGTAGTGAGCGCGCTCGAACAACGCATATGAAACTGTTTTACTGACACGGATTTCGGTTCGATCTCGGAAGTATTTTAGAACAATTTTTTTTATGGTTTTAAGGTAGCAAACGACCTGACAATGCTACCAATCCCTGCCGCCTATGGACATCGTAACAAACTTCGAGTAGGACTAAGGGAGGAACTAATAAAGTGGGGTATTAGATCCTGTTAGTAATAGATGTTAATGAGAAAATTTGTTTTTGTAATTTGTTAGTATGGGGACCACGGAAGTTGTAGTATTACTAGTATTAGTACAGGTTAGTCCTGTTAGTAAATGTTAGTAGTCCCACTCGAATACATGAGTTTAACTACTGTTAGTCTCTATATATTGTGTAACAGGTGTAGGTTTTGTATGTTCGCCTCTAAACATTACTTCGCATTACATTATCCATTACACGCGAAGTAAATTAACATGTAGGCTTGCGGAACAAAAGACAATCTTTTGTTAGGCCTTAATCTGTTACAATCTAAGCTGTTACATATCTTGTACTATTATACGTTCTAAGCTTGTATAATCATGTATGTGTTTATGTAGTATATATGTATGTGTATATTATGGAGTTGAGTTTGAGAAAACGGCAGCTGTAATTGCGATGGAAATTTGAAGGTTAGGTTTTCGATAAACTTTGTCTAGCATTTATTTGATTGCTTCTTTTGATAGACCCAGAAATAAAAAATCAGTTATTAGGTAGGTATCTAAAAACTTTTTACATCGAGGCAAATGTTGTTACTACTATTAGGTAAATTATAACCCCAATTATAACTATGGTATCACTTTTTGAAGCAACCTTCATCAATATAATTATGACGTTATTTTTGAGTTAAGTATGCTGTTTTTATTAAAATTCAGTGGCGAATTATCGCTGAAAAGCTTTTACGGTATGTTTACCTATGTTAATTAAAGTTGGCAATACAATATTCATAGCTCTGTTCATATTGGCTTATGCCTAGTAGTATGAAGCAGCAATTTAGGGTTAAAGTCTGGAGTAATATTTTAACGACCCCTATGGTAGAAGGGTTAGTATGCTGGACTACCGTTTAGAGGATCCTGGGTTTGATTCCCAGTGGCGCTGAATTTAGAATAATGAGTTTAATTTCTGTTCTTGGTCTGGTTGTTTTTTATAATATTTTTTCTGTGTTATCCATGGCATTCACAGCATAGGTAATCCTAGTGTAGGGCTATGAGTGTATAGTGTTATAAAAATCACGGTATTATAGTTTAATTGTAAAGAAAATTAACTAAAAGACTACTCACTAAAGTACCGGTTATAGTTAAAATTAGTTGATCCTCGCTTCGCTCCGGTAAACCTATGAAGAAACGAAGGTAAAAAAGTAGCCTAAGTTATTTCTTACTTCATCAGCTATCCGCCAGTGAAAGTCCCGTCAAAATCGGTTCAGCCGTTTCAGAGATTAGCCAGATCAAACGGACAAACGGAAAATGTTATTTTGGTATGTGTACCATGTATAGGTACATACGTACCTATGCATTAAGTAAAAAGCGGCTATTTTAATATTACAAACAGACATTTCAATTTTATTTAATTGTATAGATTCATAAACATTAGGTGTCTGCCAGCGGGTAGGTCTTATTTCAGTGGTTGACGAAATAAGCCCCTTAGGAAAACTTTAAATGAAGGGAGCGGGAAGGCTTACTCTGTGACATAGTTAGAGGGAGGTTGGAACTCATAATTCTGTAGGCAAGATACTAACATGACTATTATATTTAACGTAATAGTCTTAACTACAGACTAAAACTCCCCCTCCCTCTTTAGAAATTTTCGTTAATTAAAAATAAGCGTATAAAAACTCGATGTTTTTTTTTGGGTGTGTTAGGGACACAGAAAAACTAATTCATTCATTGATTCATTCCTTGCTCTGTGGCCAGGGCGCGGTTAATAAAATTCGGCGCTAGAGCATGGCCAAGTAATAGATATTATTAACATACATACATACGTTTGGGAAACATAACCCGCCTTCTAGCGCAGCCGGGTAAAATTATTAAAAAATTTAATTGTTTTTTTCGTTCAGTCGCATTTTTTTCTCCCCATACTTTAACTTTTATTATAAGCTTTCTCCATCGTACCAAGAACACCCTATAAAAAGCTTCCGAGAAAAGCTGCCAAACCTCTGATTTCACTGTAGTTAAGTCGTTAAAGTTCATTTGTGTTTGGTTTACGCGTAAACTGTGGCCTCGATTAGCAGCCTGCCTAATTTACACCAAATTACGCGAAATGTAAACTACACACATCATTTGGGGGACTATTATAATGCAATTATCACTTTCTGTAAATTGTACGCTTTATCTATAGATTATTTGTTTGTCTATTTGTTTGTTTATCTATTTTTGTTTATTTGTTGGTTTGAAAGGTAAAGGGTTCAACTTTGGACCGTTTTTAGAGTTACGTACCCAACGCCGTCTACTAAGGCTACGCTGTCCATCTGTCTGTCTATCTGTCTGTCTGTCTGTCTGTCACCAGGCTGTATCTCTTATAGAGTGATAGTTAAAATTTTCACAGATGATGTATTTCTAGTGCTGCTTAGTTTTATAATAAATCAAAGTTTTGTCAGCGCGAAGCTGTTATTAAGAAATAAATATCGTTCCAATTTAAAGAAAAAAAAAACCCTCAATCAATAAAATTAACTAAACGTCTGAAAAACAGGCGAGGCAATGTTTAGGGCGTCTAAACTTAAACACAGGTTCACCGAAGCGAAGTGAGACGGGTCTCTAGTAATGGTATAAGGATAGGATACGCCGCAAGTTACTTTTTATAGAGCGTCCCAAAAAATAACCTCTTTATAGCTTCAGCTTCAGTAGGAGGCACTTTAGTTAGTCCTCGGGGAACCGCAGAAACTTTGCGAATATCTATTCCTATGTGAGACATACATACATACATTTAGGATACAACGTTGTAATAGTTCGCTGTGTTAGTTAGGCGCTATAGGTACGTTTATCATTACTAAAGGTTCTGTACTATCGAAATTCTACCTTAACTTTTTAGCAAGAGAGTCTGAATTAACAACTACGAGTAATATTATTTTTAACATCTATTACTAACAGTAGGTACTTACTAACCAACTAACAGTCCCCCTATAACTCGAAGTTTGTTATGATGTCCATGGGCGGCAGGGGTTGGTGGCACTGTCAGCTTGTTTACTATTCTTATATCAATATGAGTATATAAACGTAAATACGCTGTGAATGCGTCTTTATGCTACCATACGGGGGCAATCCTAAAAACTACCAAAATCGGGGGATACAGTTTAGCGTTGTAGTTTCGAATCTATCGTCAACATTTAAAATTAAATTATACCACTGGATAGCTAAAGGATTAATGAATTTATTACAATATGCGAGAAAAGTAAAAAATCGCGTGCGGTCTAGGGAGCGCCGCCATTTTGAAGTCGTTTTACGACGTAAATAATAATATTTTATTAGAAAAACCTGTAACATTAAACGTATTCACGTATAACTCACAGCCGTGTCTATGATACAGCTATAGGTATCTAATTTTTTTTAGTCTTTGTCTTTGCCGCTTAAGTAACTCTGTCAAGTTGGCCAACTTTACAAAATAGTCATAGAGCTTTGTATATAAACTCCGTGATATTTTAAATTCAAAAGATTTGCTGAAAGTAGAAACAAGAACTCTAGACAGTCAACTTTGCGATTTCAGAGATCATGGGAGATAGAAAATGCAGTGTGAAAACCTAGACAAACTCACAGTTTCCAATTTAGCACTTCTAGAATTCTATGTAAACTTTCTAGGTATTTCAAAGTTGTCCTATATTTCTGTTGAAGTCTATTATTACTTCAGGGATATTTACGGTAAGACGCAACGGTTACCGCGTTGCCAATAAAAAGGTACTTTGTTAATCTTTGCTTACATACGCTGGGGCCCCTATTGCCGGGGGCCCCCGTATCATCGATACGGCTTAAACGGTGGTATGTACCCCCTGCAAAAAACATTATCATAGTTTAAGTTTAAATATTCTAATAAATGTTAAATACAAAGAGACAAGTTGAAGTGTTATTTATTGAGATATCTGCTCGTTTGCAGCCGCAAGGACACAAAGTAAGACAGAAAAGCCGAAATTCGGAAAAATCAAACAAAGCTTAAAATCTCGAAAACGGTCACACTTCTACTGAGGTTATTTTTTGACATGTGGTAGGTCGACCCTCGAGCTATCTCCCATTGGCGTATGTCTTACAACTTACAGGACACCCTGTATATGAAAACAAAATATAGTACAGAAAATGAATAAAAATAGCTTATGAGAAAGAAGAAAATTCTATTTGTTCCATCTCTCGAACTCTTTTTTCGTTCCTAATAAGACTCGGGATGTTCGTTCCTGCGGGATCTTCCTAGGTATTAGTTGCAACCATTTTTCCCACAACGTTCCTGGAACTTTGAATTTTACCGTAAAATATATTCCAATTCAGATGAACCCGCTTTACTCGTACCGTGTATAAAATGAAACTCCGTATACTACTTTACGAGTAAATCAGCGCCCAATAATAACTAGAAACGTATACAATATTGTATATATTATATACAATTCTATATTAAATTTTACTTCAATGATGTGTTAAGGAAATAGATATGCATAGTCCATTATCAAGGAAGGCTATAGCCTAGCCTATACAATATAATAGCCTATAGGCTATTATAACATCACGTTAAGATGAATAGGAGAGGATCAACAATAAAAAATATTATGAAAACGGCAAAAATTACGCGGGCGTAGATTCAAAATGATCTTCATTAATCTAACGGTTCATTAAGTTAAGAGCAGTCAAACAGGACTTAATCAGTCGTAGTATTCAATTAGCTATCAGAATGTAATAACATGCTGGCCCAATTAGTTCACAAATCAAACTTTACTCGCTCGTTTAAATCGCGAATAACTTCACGCAAATGAAATCAGCAGTTGCATAGACAAATAGTCTGTTAACTTAAATGATGCTTAATGATAATGAGTATTGTCAGTTTGAGAGTAATGAAAATTTTTATTTATCTTGAACTAAAGTAAAACTATTAATTCATGAAATTGTTTTATAAGTAATTATCGCCAGTTCCTACTATCCCTATATTTGTCTGTTTCAAACTTATTTTTTTATATGAGAGTGCAAGAGAGACGTAAGAATAAATAGGATATAGGATTACAGTATAGTCTCAATATTTAAGTAATGGAGTCCCATAAACAAATAGCGTTCCCTTAACGCATTCTCTATGTAATAAAGTAATAGTCATTATCATAAGTAAATACAGTTTGATTTTTTTCCTTCATTGTTTTATTAAACCTTTCAGCCTGCACATTACACTGCGGATGACTGCATACATCAAACAACTTCGAAAGTTCCTATTTTTTTTTTAATTTTGCACACCTTGAAAGCCATTAATTTGTATCAATGGAGATACAATATGAACTATTTAATTAAGAATAGTTTTAACTTGTAGCTGAAAAAATAAAACGTAATCTTTAACACTGAATCTAAATTAGTTTGAATATAGTTTTAGATGCAAGTTCCCAGTGTCCTTTAGGGGGTAAGTCAAAGTTAGGAAGTTCTGTTATAACTTAGAAGTTCCGATACAACTTATGCTTGTTATATATTAACTGTATTAGGTATATATTGAGTTTTCAAACAACGCTGTGTTAGTGCGACAATTTTGACTGCACAAAGCTTCGAAACTATGGGTATGTACGATATACTCATATAATATGGTAGGTATTGTATATTTAGACATTAGGAATAACCATAGACTATATACTGATAAAAATTAACACCGAAAATTCTATTATAATTAAGTAAATGTATTTTTTTATTTTACATGTATTTTTTTCTTTTGTTTTATAATGTCGTTTACTTTATATTTCTTTTTAATTCGTTAAGTGAGATGTTAAGTCGTATGAAAAAAAATAGTATTTAAAAGTCAAAATTTGTTATTACGACGTAATCTTCAAACATTCAAGCCCTATTTTACAGTAACAGTATATTCACAAAAAATGTTTTTCCAAATTCGTTGTCTCTTTATCAAATAGGTGAAAGCTATCACGCCAAAATACCACCTAATATCGCTCAATTATCCTTTGTTTTGCGAGCTTATCTATCGCGAAAACATGATTTATCTTTTGTTAATTATCAGAGGACAACAGTAGCAATAGTTTTCGAGATTTGCTTCCAATTACCCTCGAATGTTCTTGATGAAAAGGGGATGAGATTGATGACTGCCCAAAAACAGGCATTTCTCTAATTAATTTCTGAAAGCATATACGAGGTTCGATATAAATGTATATCAGCCCTAATTTGTGATGGGAATTATTTTTGTGTAGACTATTTGGTGTAATATAAGATATTTTTACTAAAGGCTGCTACATGATAAGGTTTTGATGTTACCGCTATGCTTACCTAATATTGATGTTGCTGCATTTTTGTAAATAAGTTTTTTTTTCATTTTACTTTTTTATGTTATTTACATTGCACAATTCGTTAAGTGAGCCATTAGTTCATAAGAAGAAATAAATGTTTTGAATTTGTTCGAAGTTTTTAAAGAAACCGTTTATACCTATTATTTTAAGAATAATCCAGGTATGTATGCGTTTGAGATTTTTTTTCATTGAATGTGTTATAAATACATTTAATTTAGAAATTGAACTGACACTTACATAGTCTCAGTTTTCCTCATAGAAATATTGACCTAGATGTTCCATAGATGGCGCTAAGAATAGGGTACTTTTCTAATACAATAGATGACGCTGTAACGTATTCCATTTTATTGATTCTATTGGTTTTAGCCTAGACATAATAGAATTAGAAGAGCTGATCCTAGTTTATTTTACTGACCTAAATAAAGGCACATCACTAAGTTTATTACATCACTCGTACATTAACACGACGCTTACTAGAAACTAAAATAACTAGCTTTTAGTGTCTAACTTCAAATTTGGTCCATGTACAGTCGAATTTGATTTACCAAACAACACGGTGCAAATATTTATATACTCTAAATTAATTTAGATAAGTAGGTTTAATGTAAATTATATCAAGTCAAACAATAAGCAGGCTTTTTCAGTGCTGTTGAGAGACCATTTTAACACGATTAAAATAGTAGTAACTACTATGGTGATTGAATGACCATTCACTAACTTCTCTTTAATATACTCAAAATTAATTTAGATAAGTAGGTTTAATATCAACTTTATCAAGTCAATTATTGTTTGCAGGCTTTTTCTGTGCTGTTGAGAGACCATTTTAACGCGATTAAAATAGTAGTAACTTCTATAGTGATTGAATGACAATTCACTCGCTTCTTTTTAAAACCATCGGTTTTAAATGATAAGCAAAATTCCAAATGTGTGATAATTTTCTACCGACAGTAATTAGATGATTGTCTAATGAAGCCATTGTAAATTTGCAAATTTCAGCCACTACTTGTCCTATAGCTATTTCCCCAAAAAACAATTTTAATTCCAAGTCATTAACAGCTTGGATTCAATGCTATTCATGTGCACAATTTTCCCCATTTCCAATAAATTATGTAGTCTTATTTGCATGTGTTGGAATAATTTGAACCTCATACATTTTATAATAACCCTATTCATGACTACTGCTGTAACTAGTAAATCGTTTTCCGAAATCATTTCGTCGTATATACTTATACATAACAATAATGTACCTACTTACAATATCTAACTACAGATGTAGTAACCTATGTCAAAAAAAAATATGCGTCGTATTTCTTGAAATTATTCATCAGACACTCAAACACATAAACGTTTAAATCATCCCATGGGATCGTACAAGCGGGATAAAATATATCCCATGTCCTTTCCCTAGATTAGAACTATCCGTTAACCAAATTTCAACTAAATTGATCCTGTAGTTTAGGAGTGAAGTGGTAACATAGACAAACATATTTTTTTGGAACATGGATTGTACTATTTACGTAGTATTTCGATAGTACGATTGTACTAAAATCCTTGGACAGTTCAGAAAGAGGCAGGTGATTATAATTTATTTTCCCTCCATTTATTTACAATACTTAGATAAATATATAGTGTAACTAAGCAAAAATGTAACGAACAATTTTCCCAACCATTCGAAAACAACAAAAATAGTTTTCATCGTCTAACCAGACCTCCAGAATAGCACGAAACAATCACAAAAAGTAACAATCGCATGTCATCAATCACAAGTAATCAACGGATATGAGGCGCCTAAAATTTTGTTACCTACAGTCGGAACGATGAATAAGTATATTACTCGTATCTATACCATTTCTGAAAACGAGACTTATTTCTGCGTAATAAAGTTCATAACTCATTAACTGTTGTCGGTGTAATCATTAATATTGTTTTATGAAAAGCATTCATTAAATTCGGTCACCTAAATTTAAATATAAGACCAGTTCCATCGAAAGTTAGGTTAGATTACAATGTCCGAAAGGGTATTTCGTTTTAATGAAGAAATAATACTAACATTCTCGTTATAATTTCCAAAGTTCCGGTTAACTGGGTTCTTTGGTATGTTTTCTTTTCTACAACGAATAATTAGTTTTATAATTTCCTTCACCTATTTTCATTTCATTTGATAACATGTTAGTTGAAAGAAGATATTAATAGAAAAACTATAACTATAAGCCCGGCTATCAAAAAATGTAGGGGATGGACATTAAATATTTTGAAATCCGTCAACCCATTCGAACTGTAGAGCATGCCAAAGAAATGGGCATACATACATACGATCATAAACCATTACCCTCCTAAGGCTTTTAGATAATAAATGCAAAGAAAACAGCTTATATTCTAGAATCTTCTATGACAGTTATCCATGCAAGTTGGTCGAAATATTGAGCATTAATCGTGAGTACTCGTTATAGTTTAAAATGGTGCATTCTAAAATTTTGAGGTGAAAACTTCTTTACTATCTTTGTGATTCAAATGGCGATGAAACGAAAAAGAGACAGACATATAAATTACGTGGAAGAAAATGAGATAGGAAGCATTATAGTGTTTCTACTTGGCTACTAAATGGCAGCACACGACTAAGTAGTACTATTGTATCAAGCGTTGAATACTGTTTTGAGTACAGTGACACCTATTAATAAAAATAAATTTAGGTAAAATGAAAAAAAATTATTAATTCTAACTGTAATTAGAGATGATGCTATATATTTAAAAAATGGTGACTTGGTGTTTTGTATACGTGTCATTACATTCGTCTTATTATCTTAAAACCATTTTTAAGGTTTTACTTCTACGATCTGGGAATTGCACAAATTTTGTTTATTCATGTCCCAATAATCTTTAAATTCTATTAGGCCAGACAACACGACCGTTATAAGTTATGCGTTCCTAGCTGCCCGGACCGTATTTCATCTTGCTAATACTGAATGGCGAGCGAATTTAGTGCACCCCTAGGAATAAATCATTAACAATGCCACAAACGAGGAAACTGAACGTCATCTAAATAATGGACGGTCTTTACTTGAGATCATACGACCTCGTCTGCCTATACGACTTTAGTACCTACCTATCAGTTGTAGCTTTACGATAAGGGCTTTTGAGGCCCTTGTACAGGACCCCGGACTTCACAGAGGCCTCAAATGACTGTCAATGTTTGATTTTAAATCTCCCGAAAATCACTCCTATAATTTATATTTCTTGTTAAATTAAACTAAGATTTTACGAGGTCGTGATTAACTATGTTGTCTTAGTACCCTTTGGTGAAAGGGTTGCCACCATAGAGTAAATTTATTGCCATTAAAATGCCTTCAACAGCTCTGCTAGGATCGACGGCTTAACGTTCCCTCCGAACCACGGAAACGCTCAAAATATTTTGCCCACTAGCGGTCACCCATCCACTTTCCAACCGCGCCCGCAGTTGCTTAACTTCATCGATCACTTAGAATCGAAGCAAGCTGAACTGAAAACGCTTCTTTTATTTTATTTAAATAGAACGACTGC
>LGAG01000343.1:241770-256212 GCA_001278395.1 Lerema accius | reverse complement strand
CCTAGATTTTGTTGATGTGTGTATTTATTTATAGATTGGTAATCCAACAGCGTTTATACTTTACAATTTATATTAACTTGAAACTTAGACATAGTTTTTCTAAAGTTAAGTAATTACTAAGGTCAAAAACGGATTACACAAGAATTTAAATAAGAAGCATATCAAAGGTTATGTATGGGGGCATGTGTGCAAGTGACGTGTGTGTGTGTGTGTGTTTGTTTGTGTGAGTATGTTTATATATGTGTGTATGTATAAGAAATACCTTTTATTCGTGAAGCAACGTCTTCCTATATTCTAGTTTGACATATAAATGTGTATTTATTGGGCTTACGTGTTAGGCACAGACATGAATCTAAATTCTAATCTAATGTGTGAGATATGTGTCTTTGTATTGTCCATGCCATCTGCGTCGCACAGAATTCTAGTGCGTTGTACCAGTTAAAGTATGAATTGTAATTTATTGATTACTATACGACGCCCGCTTCGCCCGTGGGAGAGTAGTTAAAAAAAAATATTGGATTTATCCCAAGGGAACCTTTAATCGGGATAAAATACCCTTTATCCTATTCCCGGATGCAAACTATCTGTGTGCCAAGTTTCAGCTTAATCCGTTCAACGGTTAGAGCGTGAACTTACAAACATCCAAATATCCAAACATCTTTACAAACTTTCACATTTATAATATTAGTAAGATAATTTCTTACGTATTATTTACCCAAAGATTTGTACAATCAGTGAAAAATATCTTACCTATGTCCTTTTCTTAAATCAGAACCAATTTACAAAGTTTTAACTAAATCGGTCCAACGGTTTAGGCGTTAATATGTAACAGACAGATGGAGATACTTTCGCATTCATAAAATTAGTATGAATATAAAAAAAAATTAAAACATATTTTACTAAATTATTGCTTAATCCAATGTTTCGTAGAATATAACTACAAGCAGGTACCTAGTGTGTTACAATAAAAAAAAAAATAAAAAAAAAATGCGCGGAGGAGTTTCTTTCCTCTTTCTTTTCCGGCTTTTCCCAAATCAAAGTAGCTTTATCAACACGATCCAAAAAACTCGACGTGCATAAGTACCAGTAATACCTACATGAATAAATGTTTTTTTTTATTTTTATTTGAATAACTAAAGAACTGCATAAACGGAGAATACCTAACTTGAAACGCATAATTCAAAGCGTCACTTCTAAGGTATTATAATATTTTTAATTTATATTAATTTTATTCAAGGCCTCGAGTACCGTTCAGGTATAATGAAGGCCTGCTAATCTCAGTCCTTGAAGTAAGGAAATTCTTCAGTACTTCCGCTCTTTTTTGTAAGGAATATTTTAATATTAACTTCCTTGAATGTAGACATGACACTCTTATAAAATAATGTATAAAAAGTTTTTTTAAAACAAGCTTTTATTAATGCTAATAAGTAAAATAACTAAAACGTTAAAATGTGGAAAATTTCAAGTCCCTACTGTTAACCGTTGAGGAGTACAATCATCTGGAGCCAATCCTGGTAGCAGTATCACAGCATGCTTATTATAAACATGCATTGTCATCAGGACTGGACTAGTGTGTCAAATTTTAGCTCAATCGGACATCGGACGGAAGTGGGTAAAATTTAGCTTGCAAGATTTGATTACAGACACCGGGACAGGTGAAACTAAATAAAAGCTTGTATAAAAAACTTTTGCATTTTATAATTATGTACTAGTTGTTTCAGAAGCTGTTCGAAAAAGCATTAATGACACAACACCGACACGATTATGACACAACTGCGATTAAATGCACAATGCATGTAATGTATTTAAATGGTTAACTTTATTAAGTATTGCTTAAGCAATTTAAAAATGTAATAATACTTCAAAGGAACAATAATGCATGTTCTAAATATTCAGTTGTGAAACAACTGCGCAGCGCGGCGGGCGGTAAACTACCAGAATTTAGCCGTTCAGAGTTACTGAAAGTTAATAAAACTTTCCCGTTACTAGCGAGTTTTAGCTGCGGAAATAATGACTATGCTTCAAGATTTATAACAACACTAACTGATGTAGATGTGAGGAATAGTTTCACCATTACATTTATCATCATCATCATCATCACAACCCATAACTGTCCCACTGCTGGGCTCGGGTCTCCTCTCACAGTGAGGGGTACAGGTCATAGTCCACCACGCTGGCCTAGTGCAGATTGGTAGACTTTACACACCTCTCAAAACTTAATGAAGAACTTTCTGATGTGCAGGTTTCCTCACGATGTTTTCCTTCACCGAAGCGAGTGATAATTATTTTTTATACATAAGTATAGTGAGATTCGATTGTGATTAAATTACCATTGTGATCTATACAACAAAAAAATAATGATTGTATTAAATTAACAAAATCTGAAATATGCCATACTATTCTACGGAAAAAGAAAGAAATGGAAAAGAAACTCCTTTGCACATCTTTAAAAAAAATAACATTACAATCATTTTGTTTTCAATTTTTTTACTTATAACCTGAATGGAATCGATTGCAGTACTGCTTTTTTTCATGCGCCTTTGCCATTTATATAGTCATCTACACTATATAGTATGCCTTGCACTTGAACATAGGTTACAAGTTATAGTTCTATCACTTGTGATCGACGCAAACCCCTGGGATATTCTTCTTCGGATACCATATACATTAAAAAACTTGTCTAAGTCTAAAGGAAACTGATAAAAAAGTTGGTTTATGCAATGACTTCCAAAAAGAACTTCATTAATAAATAATCAGTAGCGAAAGGTCAGTGAAATAAGGATCTTTTGAAAGCATCCTCGTGCTGAACTATGAAAAGAAAACCTTTTCAAGGAAAATTGAAATCTTCATTCGGTACAAATATGAGAGTTCAAAATACCAATAGACCTTTTTTCAGTAATGCGTAACGAACTTCTTTGGCTCAACATCGAGTGGAACAAATTTTAAAAGAATTAATTAATAGATTACTAATATTTAGTAACAGGTGTATCCTACACTAGTTTACACAATAATAACTACTAATGTTCTCATTATACCTATCAGTAACAGGACCTACTAACCCACTAATATTACCAACTTCCTACCGTTCCTACTACCTACTTCTCTAATGAGAATAGTAAACGAGCTTGCAGTACCATAATGTTCACACATAGACATCTGTGACAAAATCTGAATAGAACGATAGGCGACACTTTAATTGCTGCCTTTTCTTTAGTATTTGCCTCATTCAAGGTCAAAACATTGCTACCCCTGAGGACAGATGGTCTCTTATATAATGTACTCTGCCACTCAAACTCCCAGCTCGAACACGACGAGTCGCTTAGCAATCGACTCAAGCAAGGGTGTGGTCGATACCCAGACGGACTTAACATAAAAATATAATAGAAATTTTAATTTAAACTTGAAACGACGCTCGGAATAACGAAGTGGCAACAGGAAAACCTCCTGTCCATTATAATTATTCGAGCATCCTACTATTAGAACGCGCCACTGCAGTCTACAAAATCCACCCACAATGCTTTGTAAAATGTTCCCCAGTTTTCTATTTTACGTTCGTTTGACATTCAATTTCGTGTAAGGAACAATATTTTCGCTACAACCCAGAAAAGGCTTGGAACACTTTGTTTTATACTGATATTCGCCTGCATATTGTTGGCTTAAACACCTACTTAATGCAAAATTTTTATTTACTTGCTAGACAATAATAATAAAATATAATATATTTCGCTCGGAGGTCTACAAAAAAAGTAACACGTCCAAAAAAAAAACTAGTTGCCCAAATTCTTGTAAAATGGCAACTCACAGAAGGTAAACAACATCTCCTAAACAAAACGATCTTAATTATAAAAAAGTAATGTATTTTAGAGAGCTCAATTACGGGTAACGCCTACAGATAGAGCCAAAATTGTTCAATATAATAAGAATTTACTAAAGCTACATGAAAATTAAGGACTAGAAAACCTGACTTGTAAAACTGAGGGGCCAATTAAACTATACAAGCTAAAGGTTCAACTTGAAAAAAATGCATTCAAGTAGTTTATAATTCTTTTTATTATTCTTTTTTCATTATTCTTTTTTTAAATATGACCCGAGTTTCTTTTCCCATCTTCTTCTCTTTCATTTCAAAGCACATTTACGAAATGGGAGTAGATAAAAACAAATTATGAGCATAAATGTATCTGTCATTGAATTGAAATGATGAATTTGAAGAATCTGTTGCAGAACGTCTGCCGGGTATTCTAGTATATACTATGTATATTTCCGTACACATACATATAAGATTATGTTTGCACCGGTGCCTGGAACATATTTCATCGGTTCAAATGCTTCTTGCCGGGAAATTTAGTACGCCCTCTTGGAATGAATCATTAAGCATCACAGTGAAACGGGAAGGCAGAAGGAGAAAATAACCTCCTTAAAAAGGGTTTGTTTTTCTTTATCTTTTCAATGTTTTTCTTTCTTTTTACCTAACCCCGCTAGGAGGAGGGTAATTTTTTTTGAGCTCAAATATGTATGTCCATTTTTTTGGAAGGCTCTACAGCATAAATGGCTAGACTGATTTCAACAAGAGAAGTGTCAGCGGATTCGTCTCGTGATCAATTTACAAGGAAATTCTGTGACGTCCAATATCGTTTGACGAATAACGATAATAAAAGTGACATCAAATAACGATGGCGAATTCTGGGAATTACATCGGTTAGTCTGAACTGTATCTATTGACGAATAATTAAATGATTTGAGTAACTAATTCAAGTATTACGTAGGATTTTTTACAATTTAAATTTCAAAACATTTATTTCGTCTTAGGAACTAATAGCTCACTTAAATAATGTCAAAATTTACAATATAAATAATATTATGAAAAAATAATTTAAATCATTAGAAAAAAAGTTCCTAGTCTCGTTAGACGATACCTATTATATCATCGGCTTTATGTACTATCGAACAAATTGATTCGTGACCCACCATATGCTCATTTTCCTCCAGCCATTCAAACGAAATTAGGTCGAAATTCGCTTAAACATTTGTTGTCTTGGAAACCGACTTGTTATTATTTAAAATGGCACTGACAGTTACTGACTGATGAGAACTTTGCTTTCTATAAATCGTCTTGAATTGGTATGTTACCGTTAAAATGAAAAAATAGTTAACATTTCCAATACCCAATAATAGTTATCTTTCTAACTACTGTTGGCGACATTTCTCAAGCCATTTTTAATTACAAAATAAATCCGTAATTTTCAATCTTTATTCCATTGTCTTGTAATAATAACAAGATTAAGATTGATAATATTTTACCTATTTTTTGGTATTTTCTTGAAATGTCTGAAACTATACAAGGTTTGTCGCTTACCTTGTTATACAAAAATTAAATGAATTTCTGTATTATAATATTCTTAGCCAAATAACTTAAGATTGACTAAATCATCAACAAAGTTAGTCTACAGTTACTAATTTTCGCATATTAGTGGTAAAACAAACGTGCAATATAGGAAATAAGACAGCGGAAATAAAAAATGAAAGAATAATAATATTTAGTTACGGTCTTAAATAAACAACAAACAATTAAAAAATATTTAAAATTATATTATGTTATGAATATCGTCTCTTTTGGTAACACCACAAAGTTAATGCTGTGATGATCTTAAAGATTTCTCGTCGGAGAAGATGGTGTTAGTCCAGTCAAAATGTAGTGCATCCGTTAAGACTCTGCTAATTCCGTTAACACTCTGGGCGTGATTTCTATAATGCAAACCAGTGCCATGCAATTAATCTCTTATTATTTGCAAACAAACATCATAACTTGTTGCCTCTGCTTGTTGCAAAATAAGGAGTCGGGGTAAAGAGGGATGTTCTTCATAATGCCGTTGCATAGCTTCATATTGCAGTTGATATGCTCTCGCCTATCCAAGAGTGATTCGATGAACGCCATGGTTGTGTCTTCGCCTGTCTTCTAGGGAACCATCTTCAGCATTACGTCGGATTCACTTTCTCGCTATGTTTTGAGATATATTCAGCTTTCGTGATATTTCTCGTATACTACAGTCTTACTCACACTATAATCTGCGCTATTTCTTGATTAAAATTAGCCATTATTATAAATTTTACTGACTTTTTAGTTTCAATATGAGATCATCATGTTTAGATTATTATAATATTATGATTTCTTGACATCTGACTGACAGCCATTGTGAGTGATGTTTCTGAAGTTTAATAATATTTAAAACGTCGTAAGTGCAACGCCACGCCTGAGAAGAAAACGAATTTGACTTTGCCAAAATTACAAACGAACTGTCGGCGAGGTGGGTCACGAATCAATTTGTTCGATAGTACATAATATTATATCCATTTCTTTGAATTGCATTACAGCACAGTAACAAAATAAAGGTATATTTAGTAAAAAAAAATTTTACTTTTAATTAGGGTTAAGTATCTCAGTACCTAATTTAAGCGTTTTATTATCATGTTCTTTCCCTACAAAACTACTAGTTATTCAGCTCCTAAAATAAACAGTTATGACTGTAATCCAGTGTCGGAGAGCCGGCAACCTCTCATTTATTTACAGTGCTCGTCTACTCATTAGCAAATTATAAATGGGGGTTAAAAATAGTATAGTTAATGTTGCCATGTAAATGCCTCTCGTTTGGGTTCTCTCTACAATTTTAGCATCATCACAACCTAAAAATATATGTTGCCATGTAATTGCCACTCGTTTGGATTTTCCCTACATTTTTAACATCATCACAATTTTTAATTGTTCCGCTGCTGGCCTTGGGTCTCCTCTTACAATGTGTGGGGTACAGGCAATAGTTCATCATGCTGGCCAAGTGCGATTTGACAGACTTCACATCATCTTTAAGAACTTTATGGTGAACTTTCAGGTGTGCAGGTTTTCTCACGATGTTTTCTTCACCAAATCGAATGAGAATTAGCTTCTAATACGCACATAACTTTTTGCAAATTTTTTTTTTGAAAATTAGAAGTGCGTAAACGTTAAACATTCGGGAAATCAACATTAAACCACTAAGCTATAACGGCTTCAAGCCATTTCCTATCCTTCTACTCAATAGGGATAAACTAGTGACGCTCACTCAGTTAGCTCACAAGATTGGACCTAAACACAGTAACAGTAACAAATTAGCCAACAAAAGGCAGATTAAAAATAAAAAAGGCTGTAAAAAGTATAAATCCCGTCAGTAGTTGGCTACGCCCGACAAAGGTAAAGTCGTTAAACTTTGTTTGGGTGTAAGTATCGCGTAAACCGCGGCCTCGATTACCCCAGAACTCATTTACACCAAATTAAGTCGAATAGCACACATCAATGTGGGTCAAAGCTATCTTTCTAACCTTTAAATCGGCCGTTAAATTTGGAGGAAGACTTATTCTATTATGGTAGATTTAACAATTTTTTTTCGTGTTGCTAATTTTTTTTTTTTGTGTATCGTACACCGACTCAAGAAATGTCCGCGCCGAGAAAAAATAACTTATTTTAACCGATACGGATTTTTCGAAGGAATTTTTCGAGTGTATGAATGTATGTATGTATGTCCACTTCTTTGGCACGCTCTGGAGCTATATTTTATTTGAAAAAACCCAAAATTTTTAGGAATCGTTTTTTTTTTATTAATTTTTAGTAATTCTCTACTATCATAAAACGAAACTATAAAACACTGAATTATTGACTATTTAAACGTAAAATATTCACTTAAAATTTTAGTAATTTTTTAATGATAAAGTTAATCTCTATCTGCCCGAAAGAGCTATAAAATCTACACCCAGGAGCTTACAAATATAGCTCAGCTATCTCTTTTACTTTGGAAATGCACAAACACGTTTTGAGCTGCAGTTTTAACTTTGATGAAATACATTTTACCTAACGAGTTAGCCGAGACTTTCTCGTAATTTATATGCTTTGAGACTCAAAGTATGCTTTGATAACTATGTATATAAAGTAAATTTCTTCTGTATATATATAATCCCATCGTACTTGAGTTTATTACTGAACTCCTAAACGACTGGATAAATCTACTTAAAAATTATCTCATGTATTTAAGAGGGATCAGATATGGTTTAAGACTACATTTTGACATAGGAATTGATGCTAATACCAAGATACTTCTATGTACCAGCCATTATTTGTAACATTGAAGCGCCCGTCATAACAAAAGTTGACTAATATGATGAGAATTGTTTAAAGGTATACGAAAATTTAAGGTCGGGAGTAAGTACTGAAATGACAAGATTAACCAAACAATTTAGGCAGGTTCCTCACTTAATGTACGTAATATTATTAAAAAAACGAGATTGTTTAAACAAAAGAATTTTGTTCTAAACGTAGGCTCAGTAACTGTAGAAGCTTTTTCTATAAGGTAAGATGGGGTAAGACTAACACACGGGGCAAGACTAACACTGTCTATTATCTCGATACGTATAGCTTAAATACGAAATTCTTCCAGTCTGTAAGATAGAACAAACGTAAATGTTGTCGGCTAAAACTCACACATGTCGTTTCTTCAAGTGCATATCGAGATAATAAACAGTGTTAGTCTTGCCCCGTGTGTTAGTCTTACCCCACCTTACCTTATATTTTTTTTATCTCACTCAGTTTCCCCTTCCCTCTCAACATATTTAGCAAATCAGCAAATTAAACAAAACTTTTACTACAAAACAAGCAACAAAGAGCTCTCTTTAGTTCTAATACATACTAACGCCCGTAAGTCAAGAGTAACACTATCAACCAAGTCGGTACTCAATCTAGCCGGACAAAGGTTAGATTGATGACAACTAACAAAAACTAGGACCTCGCCACATCAATGCTGGATCGCTCGCCATTGTCACAAAAAGACAGACATGAAGACAATCTGAAACGCTTGTTTTAGTACTTTTATTATATAGATCAGAACTCTAGAAGATTGCAGACGTTTTAGAACTTATTTTATTTGTTACTAGCAATCCACCCATGTAATTTTGCCGTTTTCGAATTATTTTTTATTGCTGATCCTCTCCTATTCGTTAATTCATAACGTGATGTTATAAAGCCTACAGTCTTCCACGATAAATTAAATGAAAAATAAATTAAATCGGTCCAGTAGTTCATCAGATTAGCGAGTTCAAATAAATAAATAAACAAACAGATGATAGATAGTTACTCGATCTCTTAGTTTTCAAATCAGGTAATACTAAACTTTAATTTTCACAATACCTTTAGTACCTAAATGCTCATCTAATCGGACAACTTTTCCTATGGCGGTGTTTCAATAACTCTAGTAGTTTGGCCGGTCCCTTGAAGTATTTTGATAACACCACCACTGCCAGGGTCCAATTGTAACCTAAAACACTACAAGTTAATTTTTAAATACACGACAAAATGTTTATTAAAATAAAAAAGACATGTATGTTATAGATTTTATACATAAGATGAGTTGTGTTACTTTTAGTCAGTCTACGGAAAGGCTTAGTATCCCTTCCAAACACGGATACGCTCAAGAACATTTGTTACTATTGGTCACCCATCCACTTTCTGACCGCGTCCGCAGTTGCTTAACTTCATCGATTACTTCAAACCTACGCCAACCGCTGGGCTATGAGCGCTTAATTAATCCCATAATAAAAACAGTCTTAGTAGTTAAAGACGTTTATCGTTACCTGTACCTAATTTCTTTTGGACCAAATTTAATTTTGTTTAATTTCCTCCTTTTACACCATAGCACATCTCGTTTGCTGGCTATTAACAAAAAACCAGGAAAAAAGTAAAAATAAAATTCGCAGTCGACTGTAAAAATCGTGCTGTTAGATGAGATGGGACTAATCCTTAAGCCGCTTTACTTCGGGGGTCATTGGAGTAGGTATTACGTGAACTATAAAGGAGAGATTAAAATTTTGTTTTTTTTCAAAACCGTTAGCAAAACCTTTATTTGCTTTAGAGGGAATTTTCAAAAATCATATTTTATATTTAAACAAAAAAAGTAGACTTAAACCGAGCAGTGTTTCGTTTGCTTAACTTTATTTGTATTTATTAAAAAAAAAAAAATTACAAACCTTAAAAGTGGGTATATACAAAAGGCCGGCTTAATGCCTAGAGGAATTATTCTGCCAGTCGGCCTATGGTGATGGTAAAAATTTGCAAAAGGTGCCGACAATTTTCATTTCGGGGGCAAAGATTTTGTGAAAATAAAACATGTTATTTTTGAATGAGATTAACTGTGAGTCTACATGTTATTATACTAACTACCTAACCAGCAACTAAGTGGCTAAAACATCTGAGAAATAGTTACGAAGCTGTGACTACGAGTATATTTGCAGTATACAGCGAAACGGTTCTCTCTTACCAACATCCAAATCGAAACAAAGAAATGTATTCTATCAGCCATCTTGTAGCTCAGGGGGACACTTGCGTTTCAATTTGCACCGTCGCGTCGCAAAAATTGTGTTAGGTAACTCGCGCCGCACTGTTTTGTATAAGATAGGTATTCTTCCGAAGAAAATGCTGCTCTTTTCGGAATATTCTGAGTACTGGATTGAATTACTAGTTCTATTTTCGGTAAGTGTAATGTTTGTAGCCCATGAAATGGTTAGAAACATTCGCTGTAAGATTTGTTTGAGGGTACGCTGGGCAGGTGTTTTTACGTGGTTGCGCAAGGAGGGTAGGTATAATGTTTTTCGAGTGTATGTAATTATGTATGTATGTTATCTTTAGAACGCTCTCGAGCCTAAACGGCTACCCGGATTTCAACAAAAGTGGTGTAATCCGATTGTGTTACGGTTACAGTCCATAGTCCACCACGCTGGCCAAGATCAGCAATTTTAACACACTTTTAACAACTTTATGGAAACTCTTAGGTAACCAGGATTTCTCAGGATGTTTTCAGCCACCGAATAACTTACCTACTAAAACAGTTGAACAAAATATTACGTAACAAATTCCGGTATTAAAGTAAAATGTTTGGCGTATTTTCGATATCAAAAGTGACACTATCAACTACGAGTGTTGTACATTTATACACATAACACATTCGATCCACTATCAAATACGAATATATCTAACACGAATTGTATTTCGTGTATAACAAACGTATATTTACGTTACGTATATTACACGACTGCGCAAGTAGCAGGGTAATGTTTTTCGAATCTTATACTAGCAATCGGCGACGGCTCCACTCGCGTAAATTTGTCGTTTTCGCAATATTTTTTATTGCTGTTCCTCTCCTATTTATCTTAGCGTCATGTTAATAGCCGATAGCCTTCCTCGATAAATGGACTATCTTATACTAAAGACATTTTTCAAATCGATCCATTAGTTTCTGAGATTAGTGCGTTCAAAGTTCAAACACTCTTCAGCTTTATATTATTAGTAATAGATAGTATCATAGGTTATATTATTATGGACATAGATATCACAAAGACAGGGCAGCATAGAGTAAGTAGTTCATTGACCCCAATCCCATGTCACCAGACCAGGGTTGTAAGAGGCGAGATGCTGAAATTCTTCAAGCTGTTTGGACTGTACAGCTTGCTAAGGTAATGGCTTAAAACCCATTTGAGGAAGTAAAAGGACGCAGTTTAGGTATACATAGTCAATAGTTTATAATACACAGATAAATAGGTCAAGCGATGTGCACAAAAGCAGCCGTTGAAATGCTCTATTGTTTCGATAAACTGAAATTATGTTATTTTTCACTTTATACACATTGTCATGCGTGTTCAAACACTTCATTTTGAAGTGGAATGTAATTACGTTATCACAAATGAATGATGAATTACATTTGAATGATTATGAGCGCTTTATTGACTAGCTGATCCGGCAGACGTTGTTCTATTTAGTTTATACTCCACCTGCCTTATTAACTTTACTTTTGGGTAAAAACGTTTACAATAACTTTTCAATGCATTTAATAATTTTTACTCTGCAATCTTACATATAATAATTATAATAAAATTGAAAGTTGGGGGGCTCTGTTTGTCTGTGTGTTTAAAAGAGCATCACGTAAAAACGGCTGATTTGATAGAACAATGGATGAAATACTCATAAATAATCCTGAACTCGGAGCGTTATTTAGTCTTCGTTAAAATCAGTCAATTCATTCAAAAGTTATTAAAATTTAAAGTTTGACGACGTGACTGACAGTTGACGTGGTCAGCCATATTGAAAAAACATACACCGAAGCGAAGCGAGGGCGGGTCTACTAGTATAATAATATATGTTATTAATAAGTAACCTAAATTTTGTTTTAAATCTAACAACCTTTCAATAAAACGACCGTTAAAGAACGATTTTAAGTTTAACACGTGACGTGATGCGGTGTTGCTACCCTACAACACGCGATGTGGCGGATATTACGCCTCGGAAGGAAGCGGACTACGATCAGCTGTCGATATTGAGGTGCCTCGTAAAATGTTAAAACATGACTCACTAGATCTAGTAATCATTTATAGAAAAAACACTAATGTTGAAAATTAGGGGGGATTTAAAAAAAAATTGCCTACGTCACTGACAATGACGACGAATCTAATGATACCCCATGTGTTGAAATTTGTCAATCCATTTAGGCTCTAGAGCGTACCAAAGTAATGGACATACATACATACACGCTCGAAAAACAGTAGGTAACTTCCTCGCGCAGCCGAGAAAAATTATACCTACCTTTTTGTAGTGGCGAACATCGTTGTATTAGTATTTAATTTATTATTATGATTTTTTAAAAGAAGAGTTTCATGTTTATGAAGAAAAAATAATCTAAGTATATTAAAAATTTCGTCAAGGGATACGGTAGACCCGATCAAAACCTTATATGAATAACAAAACATAAAAAATATTCATTTCCAGTCGACAACATTCTCGTATATTCACAAAATTCGGATTATGGAGTATTTCGTTAAATTCTAATGACACTGACAAACAAATCGCATTCGTCATCATGGTCAGTTATTAAACGTTCCGTTTCATATATAAATAGGTACTTAAAAGTATCTGTCACGAAACTTATGTGGCAGACGAAATTTCACGCGAGCGAAGCTGCGGGCAACAGCTAGTTTATTACGAAACCTTAATTCGTGAGTCAATTGTCTATGAGGGAAGAAATTTTTTTTTTAAGAAACCGTCAATCGTGACAGTCCTCATTGTCTAAGGGCCGTTATACACGACGAGTTTTAAACGCAACGACGCACACATTTACCGCTTAAAAAACGTGTAAAGAGTACCTATCAGTAGTACTTCACTGAAATGATAGAATGCGTAGCAAAGTATGTAGACCTTTACCCTTTAACCCTACGTATTACAAATGAGGCGTGAATCCATCACCAGGACAATAAAATTATGGGCGTGATTAATGAGAGTGCTTTCCATGCTACCTTAAAAATAACGTGTAAACCATCATGCTATCATTTTTAATTAATTATTTCACTAATAAATTAATATATACAACGGGTAATGTTTTTCGTATGTATGTGTGTATGTATGTATGTCATTTCATTGGCACATAGCCCAAGTGACGGATTTCAACTTGCCTCATAATATGTCTTCGGATTTGTGTTTATGTTTGTCTAGCTCTTCTCATAGCAGTAAGGTTTGATCTATCTATACTAATAATATAAAGCTGAAGAGTTTGTTTGAACGCGCTAATCTCAGGAACTGCTGGAACGATTTGAACAATTATTTCAGTGTAAGATAGTTCATTTATCGAGGAAGGCTATAAGCTATATAATTACGCTAAGATTAATAGGAGAGCAGCAATAAAAAATATTGCGAAAACAGCAAAATTACGCAAGCGGGCGATTGCTAGTGCTTTTATAGTGACGATTGCTAGTTCTACATGTTATATTATAAGTCTTTATTATAGTTCAATCCTCGGAGGATCTCTATTTCATTACAATATCGTAAAACGGAACCAAGCTACGTTTCATCTGTTTGTATTTGGACTCCAGTCATATTTACACAATCTGTAGTTCGCAATCAGCATTGTCACTAGACTTACACATTATGAACTAGGTTTTAGTAATATCACTTCTATTTATACTGTCATAGGTCTTACTATACGACGGCACCCATTTATTCTTCTATCTCTCTTTAACACATAAACAAAAACAGAGTTCGAAAGAGACAAGAAGAAACTGTAATTTCAGATTATAATCTTTGAGTGATACTTACCAAATTAATACTAAGGAAGCGATGAAATTGTTACGTAACACAATTTTTCAAAATTTTTATAACTCCTTCCCCCATGTAACGCGCCATAACGTTTTTCTGTAACACCCCCCTTATTGCGTTACGTAATACTTGAACGCCCCTAATTTTAGAGGTTTTGCGTTTTATAATAACCTTACGTAATAACGTGCCTCAGACCAAAAAATATAATAGACTCAGTGTTCAGAACAAAAAAATGAGGTTAATTTTTTTTACGATTTGACATTATGTCACCGTGCACGGTCTGCCGAGAAATGTAC
>LGAG01000343.1:222671-236578 GCA_001278395.1 Lerema accius | reverse complement strand
CTAGATAAAATTCTAAATTTCTAGTTTTCGGCGCCCGCGCGCCCCCTAGTACCTCGCGCCCGGGTGCGGCTGCACCCCTTGCACCCCCGGGTAAAGACGGCCCTGGCTAAAACATACACATGTCGTTTCTTCAAGTGCATATCGAGATAATAGACAGTGTTAGTCTTGCCCCGTGTGTTAGTCTTACCCCACCTTACCTTATATATAAAATAACTTTTTTTTCGGGCGCATGAAGACAATGGTGATTGAAAGGTAATAGACGTGTTACTTTTAGCATTAAGGTCGAATTTCGCATACACGTATTTGCCTCCCTCTAGTTTTAAAAGAACCGCTTACACAAAACCTGCAAGCGAATTTCCACTTTATATTACAAGGTACATTTTCACTACGATGTAAAAAGACGAGGAGGGAAGTAAATGCTAATACAGATTTATCTCGCGAAGAATGGTGAAGTAGGAAATGTTCTTCATGCAGTAAGTTCATTATCTCGACATGTCAACGACAGGCACGTAGCAAGCTGTCGCGATGAACACGAACGTTTAATATTATCCGAGCTTTAGCGCATTGTAATACGGAACAAAATTATAGATTACCTCTATCTCTTATTACCTTTTTGCTATTGAGTCGTTTGGCAGAGAATACAGAACCGAAATACTTATTGAACGCTATATTGTCATAGCTATAGGATTAGTTATAATAGTGATCCATAAAGTTCTCAAAGGTGTGTAAAGTCTGCCAATCAGCACTTGACCAGGGTTGTGGGCTAAGGCCAGTAACCTTCACACTGTGAGAGGAGACCTGAGCCCAGCAGTGGGACTGTTATGGGTTGTAATGATGATGATGTTTGCCTATGAATAACGAACATACAAGTTGATTTTTAGAAACTACAAAGCTTTAGTAGGATCTTGTTTAAATTACAACGGCATAATCCTACAATTACCCTTGAAAATTACTAGGTACATTTGTTCGAGTTCCAGGGGGCGTAGGGGGGCAAATAACCTCTCTTTTAACCCCTTAGCTTCACCTTAATATATCATTGCTTCATGTCGTCAACAACAGTAACTAAAAACCTTTTTACTACTAAAATAATTAATGAAATAATTTTTCAACTATTAATAATAACCCTCACAAGTTTCCAGTTTTCCTTTATTAAGTCTAACTTTAATAATTGATTAAAATAAAATGCACAAGCGGTTTCCAATCTATCTTTGTCTGGTGAACGCTGATTGCGCGCGCTGTGTAAACGCAAGCTCCAGTTGAGTACAAACTCAAACAGAGGAGCTCCGTACCGCTCTTTTATACTTATATATATATACAGAATATACACATATATATTAAGGTCTACTTCCATTATAAGAGCAGATGCGCAGCGGAGTTTAGTGCAAAATTTCACATTGTGTTTTGAACCTTCTGAGCTTACCTAAATCGAAAAAGTTGATATATTTTTTAAGCGACAGATTTAGTAGCTATAACGCATGCTACCAACATAGTATAGGTTGAACCTACTTCTTGAAAATGGCCTTGATAACAACTTACTTATAACATAATATATCATACCTACATCGCTGTATTCTAGCATTCCTTGCGTCATTGGTGACATAGACAGTATAAATAGATATGAATACACGCCCAGACAGAGTACAGATACTAAAATTCATCATTCAAATTTTTACTTCGATGGGAATCAAACCCAAGCCCTGTTGTATGATAATCCGGCGAAACCATTGCGCGATACGGGTCATAATTCAAACATGCGAAAGTAACTTTGATTCTTTGATCCTTTAGCTATCCAGTGGTATAATTTAATTTCGGATGTAGACGATAGTTCGAAACTAACAACGCAAAACTTTATCTCCAGATTTTGTTATATTAGCTTTTGAGGATTGCCGTATGGCAGCAAATTTAAAAAAGTATTCACGTCAAAAATTAAACCATAAATTTATGAAGTTTCATTAAAATTTTGAAGTAAATTTTACAATCATGCGGAGCGTATAAATGCCGAGAGTTATAGCATCCGGAAAGCTACGGCAAAAGTCCAAATATTCCCTGTAATATTCTGTTTGAACTGCCCACAAATAGAGTTGTAAGTCTCACCTACCCAGGGACAACACATGTTACGTTAAAACGGACTTCTAGAGCACAATTCTACTATATTCACGTTGACATATTTTTCTCAATTACTTTAAGTAGCAGAAGTGGATTTAAACTCATTAGTTGTCACGGAAAGTATGATAACACACTAAATAGGACACCTAAGTTTCATTCTATTACCATAATAAATAACTTTTATGAGAAAGTAATGCAAATTGTCTAGCGTTCATAAAAAAATCTTTAATTTTATTATTTTCAATTCTAAAACGGAAATTTGGTTAGTAATAAAAAAGAGAAAACATTATTTTAATATTTTTCAAAAACGATTTTTTTTCCGAAATACACAAATGACTTATAGTAAGTGGAATCACTCCACAACATTTTGGTGAAAAGCTCTATCCATCACTCTCACAAATATGAGCTGTACTTCACTCCAGTTTCATATTTCAGTACGAAACGGATTATGGTAATGGATTGCACATTTAAATATCAGACATGAAGTTAAAATAAATGATGCGTTGTTGTATAAACATATTAAAGAGATTATTATAGATTGCCACAACTCATTGACCAATTGCCCCAATGACCCACTATTGAGCGTGAGTCTCTCCTCATTTTATATTACTAGTTCTGTCTTTATTATAGGACCATTTGGAGCCATTTTTCAGGGTTTAGAAGCTCACGAGGGGCCCTGAATGACAGACAAACATTGTTTTTAAATCTACTGAATTTACTTTAAATTCTACAGAAACAGACCATTGAAATTTGTATTCCAAGTTAAAATTAAAATAGTTTTTAAAATGTCATCTATTTGGCATATGCCCAAAATCTTATATGTCCAAGGGCCAAGAAATGCCCTACGGCTATAATTCTCACATAATCCTGGAATCGAACCTGGTACTACAGTAACAAGCACTTAGAGCAATGGCTCTTAACCTTTTCACTATCGTTTCCCCTATGACCTATAAGGAAAATCGATTTTACCCCTACTTTAAAATGTTAATAAAACAGACAATACAAGTAAAATTTTCTACAATATTATTAATTTTACTATCCCAATAATTAGTTCCCACATTACCCTCTTAAAATAGCTGATTTACCCAAGGTTAGGAAGTCAGGAACTAGAGTGTACCAAGATATTTCTCCACGTGATTGCAATGTTAAACAAATAATAATGTTGGTCGACATTCTTCTGCATTCAGACTTGATTCGCAAAGTAGGGCGAACGTGCGACGTCATAAATATCCAACACGGTCCAACGAAGTCCCGTTGAGATCATTTGGCTAACATACATTTAGAATGAGACGTCATTCTGATGTATGAGGTCTGGGATAGACTATACTAATAGGTATATAATGGTGTTATCTTCTAAACTGAAAAGGCAACTTACTAGAGGCATAGAAATAACTCATTGTTTTTAACATGCCAAAAGTTTGACCGATAATGCTGTGGTTTTCTTTTGTCTGAAAGCTATACTTACGTTTCTTAGATTTTTTAGGGATTATTTAAATATAATATTATTATATACTGTGCAGTTGTAATTAATTTCTTTGGGGAAATACCACATCTGTATGTAGCCATCGGAAGGCCCAGTTCTGGTGCAATTCGTTGAAAAATATTTATGGTCCACGCCTAAGGATAGCTAAAAAGGACTTTGGGATTAAACCAAACCTAAACTATAATATCCCATATAACGAAAATACATTTTTATACTCACTTGGGATTAATCAAAGCTCAATACTGCAGACCTAAGAACTTTAATGGCCAATAAAAAAACTGTCTATGATACTCCCAAAATCTTAGAACATTTCTCTCAGGTCACTAGTAATGTGTACCACCTTAATCTACTTCAACATCGTAGATATACAAATTAGTATCTAATCCTTCCCCGTTCCGGAATGCAAGCAAATCCGCCCGTCACTTTTGAATCCTCTTTGAATTTCGAAGAGGGTCAAATTCTAACGCCGCAAGTAATTTATTAACACCATTCGGTTTTGGGCTAATTTTAAAGCCGATTCGATACAGAATTCTGGCAGAGTATGAATTAATAGTATTAGTATTTCATTTTCATAAATCTATATTTAACTAGATCGGGTAGTAGGTACATTTAGTATCTTTTAATGTGATTGATGACTTAGTTTGTACATGAGGTACTTCCGACCTTTTTCTTGCAGCTTATTCTCATTATTTCTGAAAGCTTTTGCCATAAAGTGTCTTGAAGTTTCTAAACCACGGCCCCTCTTAAATATACGATAGAATGTTTATTAAAATAAGTCCAGCTATTTAGCAGTTCAGTATCAAACACGTATGTTTCTAAAATGTACCCTATAGATATTGCAACAAATGAATTTGTATACCTACTGTTTTTATCCACGACGGAATGGAGATGATTTATGCGTTCAGGGTGAGAGGTTGTGTGTTTGTTTGTTCCTTTTTTTGTTTGTATGTTTGTGCAAAACCTATGTCATCACTTTTCTCCAGAACTACTGGACCGATTTAGATACAGGTTTGGTTATAACAATTCATATTTATCAACTGTACGATTTTCCCATAAAATATTTCCCAGTATACATACACAAACATTATAGTATTAAGCCATACAGGCGTGATAAATACTTACAACCAATATACGTACTGACAACCCTTACATTCTCAAGGGATGCATCCTCACATCCTCGTACATCCTAAATTGTAAAAGTTTTCTCGTTTAAAAGAAAGCATCGGAATCCTTGTCAAAAAAATAAATCGTTTGTACAGATGAGAAATATTTAGGTAAGTACTGTTTCTCCACAACATTCAATTATATTTAATTACGTACTCACCTGAACCCATTAATGTGCTACTACGGAGGTCGCTTATAACTAATCTCTTCTTATAACTAACGAGGCTAAAAGTATATGACGACCCCGTAGCCTGGTTGGTAGTGACCCTGTCTGCGAAGCGAGGGGTCCCGGGTTCAATTCCCGACCGGGGCGGATATTCAAGTGACAGATAAATGTTTGTTCTCGGGTCATGGGTGTTAGTGATGTGTTGTGTTGTCCATGACACCCGCGGCACAGGGAATCCTACTGCGGAGGTATGAGTGTGTTAGCGTTTACTTTACTAACTTTACTTTACTTAATAACTTTTACTTTATTTACAAAAGATTGAAAGTAAAAATGCAAGTCATTCATAAATATAGAAACCGTCATTTTAGTCGCAATCTCTGGATGGGGTACTTATCAGTGTGCAAGTAAAGTAACATAATCGTACCTTGTCAAGGGAGAACTAAGGAGTACCTACACATATCCGTTACATTGACGGGAAGTTATTGGTAACGTTAGCAGATAGATACTCTTATGACTCGTATACCTGGCGTTCTGTATTCACCGCCCGTAGCAAACGTAGCTTGTGTGCTACGATTAGCATCTAAATATTTACAGACCGTGTTGCTAGGCTCGGCTGGTTTGCCTTTATTTATCTGTACCCATCGAATGCTTGCACTCAAATTGAATTTTAGGATTGTTTTGGCATTATATTACGGAAGTTTTGAACTATCTACGTGTGAAGCCATTACGTTGATTATAGTTTTTCTGTTAGACTGTGTTAAAATTAAAATCAGTTATTTTTATGGTTTTTAGGTAGCAAACGAGCTGACAGTGCCACCAACCCCTGCCACCCATGGATATAGTAACAAACTTTAGTAGGACTAAGGGGGGACTCTTAGCTAAGGGCATTTCAAATATTAAGTAACGCAATTTGAGGTGGGGTCTTGTAAAATGTTATGACAACGCGTTACGTAACATTATTTATTTACATCATACATACACACTGCCATTAGCGATCGGGTAAAAAAACAGGTGAACATCAATAAATAACGAGCGTTAGTTTTTGCAGTATAACAATTTAAATATGGAACGTATTACACCATAGGGTAATACAGGGTGAGTTATCTGACACCACCCTACCCTGTGACACGTGAGATTGCGTGTTTCCACCACATATTATTACACAGATTATTGCTATGCACTCTTACATTAATAGCGGTGAGCGTCAATACTTTCGTTTTGGGTAACTAACTAGAAAAAGTAACTAGTAGCTATACGTAAATTGTATTTAAAAACTGATAAGCCTTATTTAACTAGACGCCTGCGGAAATATAGTTTAAAAAGAATGTTGGATTTAATCCAAGGGAACCTAAAATTGGGATAAAAAATATATCTTATGTCCTATTCTTGAATGCGAACTATCTATATGTAAAATTTCAGTTGAATCTGTTCAACGGTTAGAGCGTGAAGGGCTTACAAACATCTTCACAATCTTTCACATTTGTAATATTAGAAGGAAGTAGAAAGTAGAAAGTAGAATAGGATAATCTCTTAAAATACACGAATAGCCGCTGTATGCTTACACTCTCTAATTTTGGGATTAACTTTTATGTAAGGAGTAAATTAGAGCATAATACCTGCTTACTAAACGAATATTTTTAAACCAAAATTAGCCAAATCCGTCCAACCGTTACGAGTTTAAGCGAAGTAATATATGTATGTGTGTGTGTATTATAAAATAGATTATATCATAATACAGCCTTCTATAAACGTTAGTAATAAAACGAAACTAGGTGTAGCTTCAGCTTACGTGTTTCCAAGCACGTTGGAGCTTTCGAATGTAAAGCTTGGAGCTTGCAAGCTTCCACAAATTAGCTTGACAAGCTTCCGGGTCTCACTAACAACCTAGTCGCAATTAGCTGCACTGATTTCTGTTGACTGTATTGAGAATAAATTAACTAATTCTGATAACCGTAACACGTCTTAGCTTAAATATGGTAATGGACTTTAATTATGTATAGATACGATACGATACGATAGATAGATACGTACTTTGCTATTCATTATAGGTATTGATTATCAAAATTAGAGGACCTATTCTACGGCCAAAATTCGACCATAGAAAGCAATAATTAGTAAAAAAACTAAATTCAAAAATTTTTTTTTTGGAAGTTAGAGCTATCTTAATAAATTTTATAGTCTGTGTAAGTCTATGTAAATGTTGAAATTCGTCAATTCGTTTGGCTTATAAAGCATACCACGGAAGTGGACATACATACATACGCCCAAAAAACATATATTTTTTTTATTTCTTTCTTTCTTTCATTATCCTCCTGACAAAAATTGCTGCTATTATAAAAATCACCCTGTATAAGATTTTCTGATTTTTTGCAAAAGATAAATTTATTTATACCCTTGAACCGTTTCAAACGTTTGAAATAGTCGACAAAAGCGTATTATCTGGATAGATCTTATACAAGCAAAGTGAGACTTTTCGCTTTTAGATTAAACCCTGAACTACCTATATGATCTTAACTGTGACACAATTTTTACTCGACTACGCCAGAAGTCGGGTAATGTTTTTCCAGCGTATGTATGTATGGCCATTTTTTTGTAATACTCTACAGTCTAAACAGCTTGACGTATGAGGTTAGGTAATATTTTTTTATTATATCTATTATTTCCCCATTTTGAGCTGTTTGTTTTTTTGTTTGTATATTTAATATTTACTATTTAAAGTTTAAAATAGATACATAATTAAAGTAATTTAGGTTATCCTTAACTACCGGACAAATTTTTGATGACATTATGTAATGTTATTATTAGTAATGACCACAGATAATGTATGTACGGAGTGCAATTATGAAAATTGTCATACACAACACGACGTTATTATTATGTACCGAATAATACAAATAAAACAAAACTAAGTGCGTGTCAGCTGAAAGTATCGTATTAAATATTGTTTTCTATACTTACAATTTACGTAGTTATTAATTTAAAAATACCTGTTCTCATAGTAATTTTTAATGTCTTCATAGACAATATTTCTTGTGTCTTTGTGCAAATATTTTTAAATTTACAATTCGTTTTTCATAACTTGTCTTATTTTTATAACAAAATCATTTTTCTAAGCAGCTTTTACAAATATTTAACCTTATAATATTGAAGTGATTAAATCACTTAATCGATATTTTAAAAGTGTGAAAAAAACGAAAATGTGTGATAAACTACAAGGTTTACGTAAAACTGCGTGCTAATAGGACAAATTAAAAAAAATACTGTAGAAACGTTCTTAAATTAAAATATCTATTTAAATTCCTTTCAAATAAAGGTATACCTCAGAAATAATTGAAATTAGTAACTAACCGCTATCGATTTTCTAATCGAATAGGTACAAATCTACAGCAATTTAGAAGTTCGAGCAATTTAGATAAACGGAGTAATCGTTCCCCGAGAGCGAATCAGAATCGTTCAGAATAATATACTACCTATAACTATAACCTAGAATTGATAGATGTTAGTTAAATGCTCTAATTCTAAGCTATCAGTAACTATTAGCTGAAGTTAACATTTATGGTTTACTACTGGACCCGCCCTCGCTTTGCTTCGGAAGACCTATACCGAAACTAAAGTAAAAAAGTAGCCTAAGTTACTCATTGTTACATCAGCTACCCGCCAGTGAAAGTCCCGTCAAAATCGGACCAGCCGTTTTAGAGATTAGCCGGATCAAACAGACAGACACAAATTAAAAAAAAAAACCCAAAGTTTAAGTTTTTTTTTTTAATGCCTAGGCTAGTTCCTTCTTTTTTTCTTCTAGGTACCTATGTACGTGTATTTATGTGTACAACTAATTATGTATTTTGCTCAGCACTAGGAGAGGAAAAAGCTACCTTTGCGACATCCCTGATTCTAAGATAGATAATTTTCACAGCGACAAAAATTTTAGGTCAGCCCGAATTTTTCCGAATATTTTCCGGCTATTCAAAGAGAAATGACGAAAATTCTAATTGCCGCACTAATTTATTATTCTTATCACATTGTCAGGGGTAGCTCTTGGACAAATTGTTTGATTTTGATACTTTTTAGACTTAAACTTCACTACAAAAAATATACTAGACTTAGTCTTCAGACCATAATATAATATATATAAGTGAAATATAATATATAATATATAAGTGAAATGCATTTTTTTCTTTTACCCTTAACCGATTTATATTGGGTCATATAATAAACAATTATATAATGTACTATTCAATTAAATGTTGTAATCTAAATTGAGTATGGAAGCAAACAGAAAGTAATGACAGAGACATACAGAATAAGCAAATAGTACGTTTGTAGCGAAATTAGTGGTGACAACACAGAGTAATAAAGATAGTATAGAGCGCGCATATTGCACAAAATGTTCAGTTCACATTGTAGGCAAATGACTCTATGGACAGATAGGGATGTACAAATTATGTGCCTATAGGCAACGAGGTTTCAATAAGTTATATAAATAAATAGGTATCTTTGTAACGTACTTTTTACGTAAAAATACTTATCTACCGATAAAATGAGTCACCGGATTTTAGTTTGGTTTGCTTCCTAGTATCATTTTTGGCTGTCTGTCCAAAAATGTATTCATATAGTTAGGGTATCAGATCGGAGTATATGATAATTTAAAATATAACTGATCCACTTTTAGGGATCGGAACGAAATAGATCAAAATTTTAAAGTGGATTAGACTGGAATAAAAATAATATTAAATGGCCGTGGATCAGTTTTGAGACCGGAATAAGTCGCGCGCTCTATACTATTATTTATATCTATACTCTATGCGACAACGAAGAGTACTCGCTACAGTCAAAGACAATTGTGGTTTCAATTCGTGCACGATATGAAAAGTTTATAATGAGTCTCCAAATTCTATTTTCTGACTGAAATTAATTCGGTCGTCCATTCAGTTATAACAGTAGAAAATCTAGTTCAATTTATATAAGTACTGGATATTTATTCATTTACAGTTTCTTGTAAAAATAACGCAGGCACTATGAGTTTACGAATTGGCATGGTTAAAGTTTACATGGAGAAGAATTGTACAAATCTAAGTTTTTGGTTAAAATGTGTTATAAGCAAATCTCACACAATTACACTTTATTTTAATAAATGCAGCACAATTGCCGGATGGAATACCTCTTTAATAGACAGTTGAAGTTGACATTTGACATAATAAGTTTTGGTCAAATTTCAACCACAGAGCACTAGAACAGGCATCCCTAAACCTTAAAAGTAACGGAACACAAAATAAGTACCTTTTATTTTACAGAACTCCATATGTTGACTTTTCAGTCATATGTCTTTTTCCCTACTACCTACATTTCACCGATTCCCCAAAGTAAGCTTTTTTAGGTTTCAAATAAAATTGAAGTGTCTGTTTGTAATATCAAAATAACCGCTTTTTACTAAATGCATACTTATGTATTTAAGCGGTACACATATCAAAATAACATTCTTTAAAAAATTTGTCTGTCTTTCCGTCTGTCTGTTTGATCCGGCTAATCTCCGAAACGGCTAAACCGATTTTGACGGGACTTCCACTGGCGTATAGCTCATGTAGTAAGGTGTAACTTAGGCTACTTTTTTACTTTCGTTTCTGCATAGGTTTACCGAAATGAAGCGAGGGCGGGTCCACTAGTATGTATTATAATTTTGGCACAACCCTGACGATTGGTAAACGGAACCCCTAGATTCACGGAACCCTATTTAATAATCCCTACGCCAGTGTAATTATTCTGCATAAATTTAATTTTACTCGTATCATGACTTACCCAACGAATTATAAATCGTTAGAAAAATAGGCCTGATATGGTACAGCGTACTTAATTTATGTAGTTGATAAGCAACCATACGGTAAGTAAAGAAAAGTTTAACCTAACTGCAATCTAATTTACTAGTAGCAATGCAAATTTGCATTAAACTCCTTGATATTTAGAACAGAATACAATAGAATAGTCTAGAACAGAATAGAATAATCTTTGTTTGCGTAAATAAGGTGTACTTTGATCTCAATATAATTACAATTCCTCTTATTCTACCTACAAAGCATGCGAATGTGGTATAATAATAAGGTTCAAGAATTTAATTACAATATAAACACAAAGGTACACGTAACAAAATAAATAATAAAAATTTCGTCTGTCTGTTTGTAGGTACGTGATACGGCTGGACCAATTTTGATGGGACTTTCACTTGCGGGTAGCTGATGTAATAAGGAGTAACTTAGGCTACATTTTTTACTTTCGTTTCGGTATAGGTTTCCCGAAGCGAAGCGGTGGGTCCAGTAATAAAATAAAACAATATAAATTGAGTAAATTATCGAAATTGCATCAGTAACCGCCCGGTTTAAACTTGAATAATCCGCGACAGACATGTTAAGACATTCGCTTCTTTAAGTAGGTCACTAGAATGAATTATAGCTTACAACAGGAAAAGGAGTGTATCTAATGCTCGGTGGAAGCCATTTATTTCACACCATAAAGGAAATATACTTACCACTATTATATTATTATAAGTAGAAAACAGAACAGACGTTGTATTGCCACATACATAGGTACCTATTGTCTCTTATAGCTTTATAATTATTTAGTATGGGTAATATACCTATACTCAATTTAATTCAATTTATTACTTTGTGAACTAATACCATGTTTGTAAATTGATGAAATGTTTATTATTTGTGAGTCTAAATTAATGTAATGTGCACAGTGAAGTCTTTATATATATATATTTCTTTTTTTATTACTTTTAAATGTAAATAGCGCCTAGAAAGTACCTACCTACGCTATTATGATTTACTACAGAATAAATAATATGTTACGGTGTAATAGTATGAGGTATGTATGTATTCCACAAGAGGTAGGTACTCCTGACCTTTAATTTTCATGTATATTACACTGCGCCAGGATTGTAATAAAATATGTCCCCTTCAATAAATACTTGAATTATCCACTTTTAATTATACATTACTTTACTCTATTTCGTTCATCAACCTTAAATCTGACAGCTCCAAAACAATAGAGTGTTTAAAAGAAATAACCACTGTTACCAGCCAGTCCTACCTAATATCCACATTTTTTTTTTAAATCTGTAACATACGGCCATCCTACAAATAACGAGTCCCTTCGTTTATTGAAATTAATACAATCGTTAATCGTTGGATACCAATACAATAGTTATTGGACAATGTTATGTTGGTCACCCAGACTGTTGCCTTGGTCACATACAAATACCATCACGTTAGTCACACAACTTCACATTGGTCACACAGACTCTTCTTGGTCACATAGACTCATACTGGCCACACAAGCACATGTTGGTCACACAGATTCACGTTGGTCACTCATACTCATACTGGTCACACAGACTCACGTTGGTCACACAGATTCACGTTGGTCACACACTCATACTGGTAACACAGACTCACGTTGGTCACACAGACTCATACTAGACACACTCATATTGGTCACACAGACACATGTTGTTCACACAGTCTCACGTTAGTCACACAGACTCATACTGGTCACACAGACTCATACTGGTCACACAGACTCATATTGGTCACACAGACTCTTGTTGGTCACGCAGAATTATATTGGTCACACAGACACATGTTGGTCACACAGACACACGTTAGTCACACAGACTGTCACGTCGGTCACACAGTCTGCTGCGCCGGTCACATAGACCACTGCGCTAGCCACATAGCTACTACGTCGGTCGTAGAGACCGTTGAACCAGTCACCGTGACGCAACCTGTAAGAAATATATTGACCCCTATCTTAAATAAATCAATTGTAGACACCAAATAGCCGAATGTCACGAAGACCCACAGTCAACATCATAGGTTACAATTACCTGGAGGTTCATCGTGGCCAACATCAAATACAATCCTCGTGCCAACCACACACTATTCAACTACACAGCCAATTACACAATTACTACAACCCATTTAAAACTTCTTATTTCATTTAAGTTATTTATAAATATTTTTTAGTTATGATTATTACAGATACTCTCGTGTTTTATTTTAACATTTATAATTTACAGATATCGTGATGCTGGCAGTCTGTTTCAAGTTTTGATTTTTGGCGGGAAAACATAATGGATAGTCTGTGGTAGGAAAAAGGAGGGAGATTTTTATATGTTCTGAAAATGAGATGAACATGATTTGTAAAAGCTGAATTATTTATGTTTATAGTAATCAAAGCCAGAATAACAGTTCAAACATTCGACACTTAGGTATATTTATTACATGACCAAATTTTAACACATTACACTATACTGGTTGTCGTAACAAAATAATGATAAATAATAACATCCACTCTCATTTCTATTTATCTCTATTTTATTGTAAATTAACTTTAAGGATGTATAATTTAAAAGCCGTATAAAAATTCCATGTTATCAAATTAATCAATATACATGACAAATGACATTACCTTATACTTCATATATTTGTGGGCGTAGCCGAAAAAAAATATATGTTTTGCTGTTTCATCCCACTTCTGAAATATTAGACTGCGCCAGGATTGTAATAAAATTGTCCCCTTCAATAAATACTTGAATTATCCACTTTTAATTATACATTACTCTATTTCGTTCATCCACCTTAAATCTGACAGCTCCAAAACAATAGTGTTTTAAAAGAAATAACCACTGTTACCAGCCAGTCCTACCTAATATCCACATTTTTTTTAAAATCTGTAACAATAGTAAGGAAAAATAACGTTAATAACAAATGATAACGTTTCCCGGTACATTTCTCAACAGACCGTGCTCGGTGATATACGTCAGATTGTAAAAGAAAGAAAAAAAATAACCTCACTTTTATGTCCTGAACACTATTATGTATTTGGTCTGAAGTCAAGTTAGTAGTTCTCGAAAGTACTCGTAGCGATAAAAATTCGATACATTCTGCTTTAAATCATTAGGGTGGTAGCACAAGACGTTGTTATGTAGGCAAG
>LGAG01000343.1:197880-209987 GCA_001278395.1 Lerema accius | reverse complement strand
TCCTAGTGCGGGGGTATGAGTGTGTTAGCGTTTAGCGTAGTCGATGGAATAGGGCAGTTACCAAGACGTACTAGGCTAATAGGCACTAGCGAACACGTGGATCCGATACACCGTCATGTATTTATTTATTTAAGCTTACCAACGGTTGTGACATTACAATTTTATATTACAAAATAATTATTTACACATATTCAAAGCCTTAGATAATGCACTACCACTTACAGGTAAACATAACAAACAATAAGCATAACTAGTGACAAAAGTATAATATATTATAATTATAGGCATAATAATTATATAATTCATACCTAATAATTATGATCATCTGGCTGCCCAGCTTGGCTGCTATGACTGACTGCTCAAATACTTCAGCTGCCGCAGCCATACTGCCTAATACGATCCTAGGAAATGAGTTGTGATGATGATGATGTACATAATCGTAAAGAACTTCGTAAAAATAATAATACTAATAAACGCTAACACACTCATACCCCCGCAGTAGGATTCCCTGTGCCGCGGGTGACATGGACAACACTAAACACATCACTAACACTCATGACCCGAGAACAAACATTTATCTGTCACATAAATATCTGCCCTGGCTGGGAATCGAACCCGGCACCCCTCGCTTCGCAGGCAGGGTCACTACCAACTAGGCTACGGGGTCGTTAAAAATACATATAATAAACATCATAACAAGTTTATTTCCCAAGAATTCTGTTGTTTTCTGTCGCTTTCGGACATCAAGCCGTGAATCACGAGAAATGTCATACATTATACATAATCCGCACACCAACCACGTATGGAACATCTCTTCGGCACGCGTATTGTATATCTAACGTACTCGTAACTATAAGGTACGATTTTTCTCGCCTTTCGAATACTAGTGTACACCGCATAGCTCTAATTTGCAATGCGATTTTGTGCTATGTCACGATCTTTTTATGATTGTGTGATCGTATTCTCTTGTGTACAGATCTACTTAGGGTTAAAATTTGAGTTGTTTCAAATAATTACTTTGAATTTAATTGGTGTTAAATAGAAGATCTTAGCCAATACGATCGCTGTTTCGGATATGTTTATTCGTATCAAAGTCGCCCTGTATATATATATATACCTACCTGTAAAAACTAAGCATTTCCTTAAAAGAGTACCGGGAGATTTTTCCTTCGGCTTGCTTTTAGACTTTAGGAAATTTTTATTCTAATGATGTAAATGTTATTTATATTGTTCTTTAAGTGACCTATTTGTTCCTCAGACGAAATTGATGATTTCAATTTGAATTTCAATTTATTATGCTATTTTTTTCTCGTCTGTATACGTTTTTCGGGTGTAAATTCAAATTCAAAATCGTTTATTCATATACCTATGTATGTATCAAAGATACACTTATGCACGTCATTTTTTGTATCTACTCCCGCTTCGTAAGGTGCTTTAACATGGAGGAGAAGAAGCGGGGAAAGAAACTATGTATGTATGTAAAACTTTTGCCACTCGCGGTCAACCAATGACTGTCTAACCGCGTCCACAGTAGCTTACACAGGGCTTTAAGCTCTTTTTAACAGCTTAAATTTATGGCATAACATTAGCCTTAATTTATTAAACCCATGAAGCCAAACGGTGCCATAGTTTCGCGTGACAAGTAAGCAAATTTCATTCTGCGGAAAATTACGGCAGCCATTTTAAAATATTCTATTATAGCTTGATAACAGCTGTGACAAATACTTTTCAATCATTATCACTCTTATGCGATGTAATGCGAATTTCTAGTTATAAGCCCTTTTCGGTATATTTAAGGATTTTATCGTGATTTTAATTTTAATTAGAGCTTGCCTAGGACTCAGACCAAAAATTATAGTCTCCGGCTTAGGAACAAAAAAGCGTAGTCAAAAAAATCATAACGTTATTATCAAATCAAATGATAACTTTTCTCGTTATTTGCACAGCAGACCATGCTCGGTGACATATGTCAAATCGTAAAAAAAAAACGACCTCAATTTTTTGACCTGAAGTCCGGGTCTATGTGTATACGTACTCTTTGGTCTAAGACGTAGGAAATTAGGAATATGCTAAAACCTCCTTCTGACGCAGGCGAGTAAAAATATAGTGGGTTAAAACCACCCCTAAATAGCATGACTCCGACAAGACACGACACTTTTAATTACAACTTCTATTCAGTAAATTATAAGACGATGAGCACATTGATTGCCGGACGTACCGTTACGTACCAAGTGAAAAGTTGCATAGTCGCTTCAGTCGTAAAACGTGCAAATCATAAACCTGTGGGAATGGTTTATGGCACGCGAGGATAGGAGGTTTTTCACGTAGCGCCGTTTCGCTAGATTGCACATTATATTTCACCTCCATTTCGCTACATTCACTCAGAACATTGCCGTTAAAATGGCGGGAATGATACCCGTGACTTTGTGACAGCCTTCGATTAGCAAAACGTTCCGTTTTACGTTTCTTCGTAATACATAGTTGTGTTGTTACGTTTCGTTTTACATGTTTAATGTTGATGTAATTGTTTCGTTTTATGTTTCTAGATTACGTCTGACGATCCGTTTTACGTTTCGTAATCATTTGATCATGGTTCACTGGCTTGTATCGCTTTTATGTGATTGAAGGAGCAAGAAATTACTTGCAAGTGGCAAACAATTGTTGAAACTTTTTGTGCTTCAGAGGGCACGTTAACCTGTTGAGTCTTAGATGATACCTTTACGAGTCGTTAAGACATGTCGAAATAATTCGTGCGATAAACTTTTCGACGCTTGCGTTGGCCACTAACCATGATAATTTATTGTCCATAAGAAAAAAAGAAGAAACTGCATTTATGAAAATAAGGCTTAACTATTTTCATAACCAGTTCAATATACAATATTTTTACTACTTGTACAACTAATTAGGTAGGTACCTACTATGAATATTTGTTTTTTTGTATGTAATTTCAACGTATAGTTTTTCCTAGTAACCGTCATTGTAAGTTAAAGCCTAGTAATATTTGTTTTTTTACGATCCAACACAACTTTCCAGCGAATTGCCTTGACCTGGTGTTCACAATGAAACAGTCGTTTACAGAATAACATTTAGTCCGTTCACTTAACTTAGAAATAACGGTATTGTAGTTTGTGAAAAGTTACGGTTAACGACTTTTGTACGTTAACATCTAGCTGGGCTTCACATTTTTAATATATGACTTTGTTTTACGATTATTGTGTTTGTACGAGTTTATTTTTGTTTAATTACAAACTACGCTAGAAGAAGGTTAATGTTTCTTTTAATTTTTAAAAATATGCATGTCTATTATTTTCTTTAGCACGCTTTAAGCCTTAACAGCTTAACGGATTTCAACATACAGGGTGTCTTTCAATTCGTCACTTTTATTGAAGTGATATAATGATAAACATTTTTTAATAAGCCTAAGCAACTTTAAGCAATCGCAGTTTGTTTATTTTCTAATTAAATCACGTCAAATTGTTTCCCGTTGTGTTTAACATATCTTATTAGATCAGAATCAACATACAGGTTAATCAACTAACAGTTTCCCCTGTGGTTCTACTCAAAATTTGTCACGATGTTCATATACCTCGTTTTTTTCGTCGTGATTTAAAAAGTAAACAATATTGGCACTAATTTTATTTATTTCATTAATTAAAAAAAATATTTAGAAGTATACAGAAATTTATTTTAGCATTAAATTATTGTTTATTCTTTCATTTTTTTTAATTTGTGTCTTATTTTTAAATCGATAATTACAATAAAAAGACACTTTAACATTGTTTACTTTTTAAATAACGACGAAAAAAATGAGGTATAGGTAGCAAGGGTTGGTGCCACTGCGAGCTCGTTTGATACTAAACCTACTCAAAACTTGACTTAACCCATTGTTCTAGCTCGGGGCCACATGGAAGTCCGAGTAGAGCTCCAGATGGAACGCTGGGCGGCCAGAGGTGGTTCAGTGCGACTCCGCTGCGCCCATGACGTGCCACCGCACCTCTTGGACAAAGTGGTTTTCCTCCGCCACGGTACAAAGATCTTTCAGTACATCAGGGATCGGAAACCACCGTATAGGAACTTTACCACCCCTGGAGCTGTGCTTAATGTGAGTAAATCTAATTACTTTCCGGATATTTATTTATGTTAATGTATGTCACCTCAATAGACTAATAGAAAAGAATAGACGGAGCCATCCAGCCGAAAAGTGATGAACTTAAATATGAAGCCGTTCGACCATAGTAGTATAGTACTATACGGCGAGCCCGTGACAGATTTTTATTCATCACTTATTTAGTCGCAATTGTATACGACCGCTCTGTCTATTCTTTTTTATGGGCCTGTGATCACCTCTTTAAAAAGGGTGCATAGGATAATAATACTATAGTTATTAAAATTACTCTGTGTCTGTCATACTATCAGATGTTTTAGAAAAATGCACCATGCACATTTGATAGCTGTACGTAAAGTTATAATCACAGTACCGACAAAAGTCAATGATACCAATAAATTCGACAATAATTTAACAACTGTTAATTGACATTTCGTTCATACACGTGCCTACTGTTCATACTAACGTCACTGTTCATCACTGACTCACTAGAAGCCTTCTAGTTTTAATTTATAATCAAAGTTTCAACCCACCTGATAACTTCCAAAACGCTTAACGACTGTTAGACTACGTATGGGGTACCGGCGGTTGTTAAGTCATTTGCATAAATTACAATGAATTTTAGTAGGTAAGTACTGCGTTTGTAACATAGTAGATCATATTTTTTTCTTAGACTGATCTCTATTGGGTACTATAAACATTTAAAAAAAATGTACTTCATTTTAATAAATTTTAACAAATATGTACAATTTATTTAACGTTAAAAACTTTGTAAAATATATGAAACATTTCCACATTCTTAATTTTGTGAAAGTTTAGCTAAAATTAGGCTCCCTACTTAATAAATTGTGTTCCACACGATTGAATCGTTCAATGGATGCTGACGATGGAAACAATGTAAAAAAAAAAATTCACCTTTACAATATTACCTGTCACTGTAGTCAACATTAAAATGGCTACATTTTTATGTCAAAGGCCGAAAAACTACCAAATACGTCACGAAATAGAGTGTAATGAACAGAGATTTTGACTTCAAGGAGAAAGTAAGGTTGCTACATTAAATTTTATATTTCTTGGATTCAGAAAGCACCTCTCGTATTTCATCAGAGCTACAGAAATCCGCATACCGGAAACTTATCACTTCTAGCTGAGCTCAATGTGAGTAGGGTTCCCATCTTCTAAATTTCCCGGACAAAAATTCATTCATTCATTCATTCGTTCGTTCATTCATTCGTTTGTAAAAATCATCGCCTTTTCCTTGGACCGTGATAAAAAAATTGTAATGGTTATACAAGTTTTAGGGTTTAGTTCTAAATTCAAAATGTGTATAGTAACGCAATGCTCGTTGTTCGATTGTACGTCCGTCTGACCATAAAGACTCAAATATCGTTAAACCGTTTAAGCATAAGTCAAATTTGTTTTAATTTCCTGCTTATCTCTTATATGAACCGCACTCCCTGAACACAAGAGATGTCCTAGTGAAACTCCGTACAAATGTGTCCCAGACTCCTTCTAAATTAGGACAAATCCGAGGTTAGGTTAGGTTTTGATGGCAACCCTATACGTGGTAATCTGCAAAGTGCTTCGATATTGGAAGTGCGATGTAGTTTGTTTTGAATACCTTAAAAATTGTAGGCAACAACACAAACCATGTCCCAGATTAACCAGAATTGAAAAGCGTCGTGAAAGTTTTATACAATAGTTTTATAGGTCATGTTTGCTTTAGCAGAGTAAATTAGTCGTCATTCAGCTTAAATTAGTTTACTCTTTTAATTACGCGCTTCGTTATTTATTCAAATTTTATGTCAACTTTTAAAAGAATGAATGCTTAAGCTTGACTTTAAGTAATGTCATTGCCGAATATGAATTCTCGACTCTATAATAAAAGCAATAAAAAAAGGAAATTATTAAGTAAAACGATTTAGTTTACCATGCATTTTTTATAACTGTCGCAAAAGGCATGCATTTACTTAAATTAGTAGCCAAAATACGATGGTTCTAGCTTAGTAAAAAAAGTGGTTGCAATTTAAAATGCAGTGATTTAGTATTTCTAATTCCACTGGCCAACGGAGAAGGTATGCTCGGTGCAAAAGTACGAGTAAAAACCGTCTTTTTATAATTAGTTCGTGTTTTAAAAACTTTTTTCAAAAACATTTTTAGTAATTGTAGATATTTATTATTTACGTGAGGTTGTTTAGTTTTTTTTGATGTCACGTAGAAAATCAAAAGTAATGATCTAAGGGCAGAAAAAAAATACTTGACTTAAAAAAGGAATTCAAGATTTTTATGAAAGACTACCAACATTAATATCTACATTTTTTAAAAGTCTTGTAACAGTAAAGTCGTTGAAAAAACTACAGCAATTAGTTTACTATAATACAAAATTCGAAAAAGAAGTTCGATCTTGATTACCCTATCTCCGTAGTAATTTTTATGTGACTATAATTATAAATCATAACTATATAATCACTTAAAATTTGCCGTACCTTACAAATAAACTCGTTACAAACGAACTTAGGGCTTCATTCAAAACTTTACACGTCCACTTAACTATGTTTCAATGCTAATATCGTAACACCTTTACGGTACCCTCATTAGGCTTTCAAAACTGTCGGATCAAACCTCTCGCCCGAGCCATTCTACTTTGACATAGAATGTATGAAGGCTCACCGGTGACCGACTAATGGGCGACTCGAAGTTAATATTCCAGGATACAGTTACGGGAATGGTGATGAAGTAAGCATTGTTAAACGGAGAGCAGATGGCAATTTAACTTAACACCTTGCGTTGCTTGGATTAAGTTACTAGTTACTAACAATCCTAGTAATATATAAATGTGAAAGTTTGTAAAGAAGTTTGGATGTTTGGATATTAGGATGTTTGTCCCGCCTTCACACTTCAACCGTTGAACAGATTAAGCTGAAACTTGATACACAGGTTGCATGTTATCCCGATTATAGGTTCCCTTGGAATAAATAACTACTTTTCTGCGGGTGAAGCCGCGAACGACGTCTAGTACTCAATATTTCAAAGACAATGTTTTAGGGACTTTATTAGTTTCAGTGCAGTTTATTGAAATTATTTGCTTAGATAGATACTCTTGGGCGTAAAATGGAATATACCTTCATAGCAATTGTAAGAAACGAAAAAAGAATATTTTCACGAGCGTAAAGGATTGATGACATAATTAATATCTTTCATTGTACAACAAATAAATTGTTGAGATAAGCTTATAGGTAATTATTATTTTAATGATTGTGTAATTGATATAACATCTCTTTAAGAAGTCTTTTCCATTCTATTCCATTTTGGAGTAGAATTTAGGGCATATTTTGTCGGAAATAATGAGTCTCGAATTATGCTGCTAAAAGTTATTTACATTCCAACGAACTAGATCAAGCTCTTTTGAAAAAAGAAGTGCACGAAACAAAATAAAGTCAGTAGGTAGTAGACTGAAGCTCCCAAACATTATTATGTAGATGTAACTAAACAGACAAGTGATTTAATTAACTGATATTTATGACTTTGAAGACATTTTTCTTGATAGTCTTACTGGAAGTGTACTTGCTAACGAAAGGAAGATTGTTTTACCTGGGGTGGAAATATCTGACGTATTAAGTCGTCTTATGATGATGATGATGTAGATAGAAGTGACGTCATAACTTTTACAGAAAACGCAAATAATTCTGACGCACTGTCTCCGGTTTAAAGATGATCGTCATGCCTTTGTTTTAGAAATTATGCAGGAAATCCTAACATTCTGACTTCGTTTTATAGATGAAGCTGTCGATTGACTACATTTTACTGATTACGCAGAGAAACAGCAAGTATTAGTACTCTACTTACATAATTTGTGAAAAGGGAACTTAAATATTAATTTATACTCAAGCAAAATTGATCCCTATGCAGCTGTATATAAAATATACTTTCAATTCACTACTTTAATGATACTAATGATAAAAATCATAGGTTCTATTAGAGTCCTTTTGACTGTATTACACTTTGTCACGCTCGCTGTTTAGCTGGAATTTAAAATTGCATACCTATTACCTACATTTCTAGGTTATAAAAACTTGCAGTTACCTCCAAATATGCATGCTATGGAATGGATTAATACATTGGTGTTCCCAATGTAATAGGGTCCTTTAAGCAGCGGGTATATGCTTCCTTAGTAGCCAGCAACGCATTGATGACGCTAATGTCTATAGGAGGTGGTGATTACTTACCATCAGGTGACCTATCTACTCATTTACCATCATTTACACCCTTATTAATAAACTAAATTAGCATCAGAACAACTCTACTTCAAGACTTACGCAAAGATTAGGCAAATATGATGTTATTAATCTAGGAATAAGGGCGGAGTTTAGTTAGTAATCAAAATTGAATTGTATTGTTACTCCGAACCTACTTCGTATTTATTAATACCGTTATTAACACGTAGCTATTCTATGACTAAACTGGAATTAAAGTTTCCCGGTGTAACTTTGGAGTAAAATAAGAATAAGCAATTTTTGTTAATGATTTTTAATGATTTTTGTTAAGTGATTTCCCATTCTATCGTCAACTTTATAAAAAATTAAAAGAAGGTGAATAATAAATTAGACAAGCCGGATAGCAGACATAAATTGAATCGAGTTAAACAAAAAATGCAGTGCAAAAGCGCACTTAAATTAATTCGGTGTGCCTTACGTTCCATTGCATGCAAGTAACTCATTTACGCTAGAGGGCGTAACAGGTTGACCTCACATCCAGGTCAGTCCAAACCTGAGATTGCTTTTAAAGAGGAGTATTATGTTCTGTGATGAATGTGCTCTTATCATCGCGTATATAAAAACACAACGTAATTTTATAACCCTGGTTTTAAGGGAGCTTTTTTAAATCAGGGCTGAAAGATCTGCACTGCACCTTTCAGCTAAACCAGGGGTTCCCAACCTTTCCCTGGTCAGGGACCACTGTAATATCAATCTTGTTAGTAGGGACCACCACTATTTAGATATAAAAAAATTACTACTTTAATTTGATTTCTGAGCTTACGACTCAACGCCTGTTACATTAAAAATCACGCGCGGACCATTTTTTGCCTTTGCGGACCACTAGTTGGGAACCACTAAGCTAAACGCTAACAAACTACTTAGTTCAATCTAGAGAAAGCGATCAAGAAAGCCACACGTCTTTTAATGTCAATATTCCGTGTATTTTAAATCAAATAAAATTTTATTATAATTTTTTTTTTAAGGACTTTCACGTTTCGTTGACTAGTACACGTGTTTGTCACTGAACTCCTCCTAAACTGCTGGACTGATTTCAGTAAAACTTTTGTCAATTATATAAAAGGTATCGGGTATGGTTTCGAACCACCGTCGGACCCGGCAGGTGGTACTCATCTCGAGATACTTCAGGGGACATATAAAATGACATTAGGTGCGCAAAAACAGCGTCTTTTCCGCACCTCATGTCATTCCTTTTCTTTTACATTTCGAAATTGTCGTTTGGCGTGAACGCTAACAGAAAACATTTGTCTTAAAGGGCAGTTCAGGGTTAGGTTGTCTCGTAAAAAGGAAACCTAAATACAGTTTTTCTAACACGCTTCTTCAAGGTGGATTATTAGTGTAATTAATGGTCAAACTAAGTGTCAGAAGTTCGTTTGGGGCCAAAAAACTTCCAACATAGCTTAGCGATGGATTAAGACAGTTTTTAGATCCCGCGTCCATTCGTATATTAATACGAGTAAAGTTCAACTTTAGACCCCATTTTAGGAATATTGCAGGTACCTACGAGATTGAGATTTGACATAGTTAAAGTTTACATGGAGAAGTGCAGACACCGGCATTTCTGTATGAGATGTGTTATTAATAGATACATTTAATTAGGAAATGAAACAAAACCCACACTAGCACACTGCGTTTGATACAGAGATATATCATACACATATCAAGCGGATGGTTCCGTTGAGTGACGGTTGACGTTAATATTGACATTTACTAGCTAGGGCTTATCGACCGAATTAATCTATTGTTTATTATAATGAGTTTTGGTCGAATTTCGAGCGAAAAGCGAGACCTCTGGTGTAAATAATTATGATGTCAATATTACTAATTACGAGGAAAAAATAATTTCCAAAATAATAATAATTATGTATTACCAAATCTAATATAAATATATTCCCCTATTCCATTACATAAGAAAACAATTACGGCAAGATCGCTATACAATACACTCATACCCCCGCAGTAGGCTACGCTGCGTCGCGGGTGACATGGACAACACAAATAACACATCACTAACACCCATGACCCAAGAACAAAGATTTATCTGTCACATAAATATCTGCTCCGGCCGGGAATCGAATCCGGGACCCCTCGCTTCGGGTCACTACCGACTAGGCTTCGGGGTCGTCAAATTAACACGTAATTGTCATAAACTTAGTTTTCATTCCATTATGTTTAAATTTAAGGTTGTATACAGTATTCTATTTCCTTATATTAGGTTTTCTAACATTTCACCATTTAGGTCAACCTATTAATCATGACCTGTAAAAACGTATTCCGCCTACAATTCAGCAAGACCTAAAAAATAATACATAAGTACTTTATTTAACTGCATTATTATACATACATCAACCGTGTCCAGGACTGAATACTTATTACAAATTATGTTAATTTCAAACTATTTATCATGGAAATTCATATTCAAATAATCCTGTATTAGCACGAGTTTGTCACAAAACTGTTTTTGGATTATGAAATAGATTAATTGTGATATCGGTTTATAAATAAATATGATAAAGTTGGTATATTTTAAAAATACCTGCACATACACATGATAATAAAGCATGATAAAAACTAGTAATCGTTGTTAGAAAAACAAAAATCTGACTGCGAATAAATTGAGGTGTACTATGTAGCCTATATCACACTTCCAGTGAAAACAAATCCAGTGACACTTATATTAAAGTTACTATCCGACCGAACTTTCGGTTTCGGCCAGATTCGGTCAAAAAATCTAGTTTCGGTTTTGGCCAAAATATGGTTTCGGTTTCGACCGAAATTAAGAGCAAGGCTGAGAATTCGGTATTGGTTTCGACCGAAAAACCTTTTGCGGTCGGACCCTAATTAAAATTTAAATTCTCTAAAAGTGTGCCAAAGAAATGGGAAAAACATTACATTACGCAATCGAGTAATAACCATACTCTTCAACTTCACATTTGCTAGCATTAAGCGTATTAGTTACCGAATAATTGATAACTAGTTTTATAACAATAAAGTAGCTAAACCAAACATTATTTCCAGATCGCGCTGGCAACGGAGAACTCGATAATTCTGCAAAATTTGGACTTCGCAGCGAGCGGCATCTACTCGTGCGAGGTCTCCATCGACACGCCTATCTACACGAAGGCTTCTAGTGAAAAACAACTTACCGTGTTCCGTACGTATCTATAAAACTACTTAAATAAAATTGAAGTGTCTGTTTGTAATATTAAAATAGCCGCTTTTTACTAAATGCAAAGGTTCTTATGTATACACATACCAAAAATTTTATTTTTTTAATTTTTGTCTGTCTGTCTGTTTGATCCAGCTAATCTCTGAAACGGCTGAACCGATTTTGACGGGACTATCACTGGCGGATTACTAATACATATAGTAAGGAGTAACTTAGGCTACTTGTTTACCTTCGTTTCGGCATCTGTTACCTAAACGAATCTTCCAAAATTTAATTATACAACCGAATAGCTAAAGGGCCAAAGAAATTCAAAGAATTAGATGCAATAAGCGAGAACAGTAATAAATTGCGCGCGGTGGATGGGGAAGCGCCGCCATTTTGAGGTTCTTTTACGGCGTAAATGCTTAAATAAAAATATTTTATAAAAAAAATTACTTGTAACATAAACGTATTCACGTATAACACAGCCCTGCCCATGACACAGATATACCCAATTTTGGTTTTCTTTTAAATTTTATTTATAGCTGTTACCGTTAATCGACGCAGAAACCGTTAATCA
>LGAG01000343.1:161197-197566 GCA_001278395.1 Lerema accius | reverse complement strand
GCAAGACCCCTTATAATACCTGTAGTATATGGATATATACAGATAAAGAAATAATAAATATATCACAGTTGCTAGTGTCGTGACGGTTGCGGTCTGACGTCTGACTCAAGTGACTCACTCCTAGCCCCGACACGGCACGAGCAAGATGTGCTCTCGGTATAGTTTGTGTATTATTCAAACCTATCCCTAGAACCTGTACAATACAATACCTAAATGTTGTCTTGCTTGGATCTTGTCAAAAGACTAATCGTCTTCCGAGTTAGACTACTTAATTTAGTCTTCTAGCTGCAATAAATTACCCTAAATATCAGGAAAATTTTAATTTAACATCCAAACAACACAATTTATTTATAATGTAAAAAGAAAGTAAAACAGCAGGAACGTACATGCACGTAATAATTTATTCATAAGCATAAATTATTATTCCTTCCGCCCTATTAACTATTCAGGGTGGACCGTGGATGTAATTAGGATTGTCAGTGACCTGTCTAATGCACTTGCGTGAGGTGTGGTGAATTGACCTTAGTGCTTTTTTTTCTATTAACTGTATAATTGAAGGTACTTAAAGGTTTTCCTCTAATAATAAAGATTGTGTCCAAAGAAATCTGCTTATAAACTTCCAGCAACAATTGAATAACGTCGAAATACTTTTGACCATTATCTGTTACGTATTGATGATCTGTTCCCTCAGAATTTCTGAACCTATACTTAACATAATTTGACAAATGAGGTATAGTAGGATGCGTTTCATTGTCCACTGGATAAAGGCTATGTGACGTCTCATGAAATTGAATATGGAACCCTCTAGAAGGTATTATGGCCTAAATTAATAATAAGTATTCCAAATTACTTTCATTTTCTATAAAACCAGAGTATAAAACCTACAAAAAAGGTATCCAAATCCAACTAACAAATAAAAAAACAAACAACAGATACCAAAGACCAAAGAACAGATAATAAATTCAAGAAAGGAAGTAGATATCAATTTCCCGCGTAAAAATGTTTCAGAAACAATGGCGGTGTAAAGTGTGTGCCATTGCGAGGGAACATTGCAATGGTTTATTTCTTTGCTCAGACCATTTATCAAGCCCGGGTCGGTAACAAATATTGTGGCTCTTTTTTATTGAGAAGAATACCTTTTCGAAAATTCGTTTTACGAAACCCTGCCTTGTAATATAACTCGCATCTTACCCATGATTCCAATTACAATTTACATAATTGTTACATTTATAAATAATTTCCTTAGTTTCCACAATACATGTCTTTCCCGTCAATTTTGTTTTTTACTCTTCCTACGCGCAATTTTTTTTTAATACTGGCCAGTATTACAACCAAACATCCGACAGAATATTGAATCGATAAAATCATGTACCTAGGTACCTTACACTCGTAAACCGTACCTACTTATATGTCTAGCTACTTATATGTTGTATGACGCTCTAAGGTAAATATAATATTTAACCACTGCGATCCGCTCTCGGGAGAATTTAATATTCGCACGTGGGTTACGTGAGAATGTTATTTTTCGCATTACCATGACATATTTATTAAAGTTACATTAAAACATTTTGATACACCTACGAAATGATACGAATCTCTACATAACGAGAAACAAGCTTTATTTATGATAGCTATTATTCATTTATTATTATTACTCTGTATTACACTTGAAATCATTTCTTCAGTAGGTAGTTTTTGCAAAATATTATTCAAGAATATTAATAAAATAAACGTTTTTCTTGGCAGTATGATCTTAACAATTCACGAGTATCCTACGGCGTGAATTATATTAATACAAACGATTTGTAATGAGCAAAAAAGCCATAAATTACAGGCCAACTTTATGGCACAGGTTAGTTTTCCCCGCAGCGACCTTTTATATCGTAATAAAATCATTAATCATCACGCCGAAGCCGAAAAAGCCGCGAAAATTCTTCAAGACAAATATCTGCGTTCAAGAACCATTAAAGGTAAAAATGGAATACTTGCTAAGAGGTTTGCGCGATCGCACCGCGAACATCACGAAGCAGTATTTTTCAAAATTCAAAGAGGAAAAAAGGAAGAAAAATTGGCAGCACTAAATTCATATTAACTTTTGGTGTTGATAAATAATGCTATCAATTTGGTGGTACCAGCCTAACAGAACTGAAAGAATGAACTACATAAGTCTCTTCGTCTCAAGACGTTGCGCCCATGTCAAAAAAAAGAAGCGCCGATGAAAAAAAAAATTGCACCCTATTACTTAACTATAAATATTATGTTTTTGAATTTCGAAACCAAAGACAGAACTATAAAAGAATTACTTATGTACTTGTTTGATTTCCGATGAAACATAATAATAAAATAAAATGAATGCTCAGACCAAAAAAAATAAGAAAGTAAAGTCATTTATTTTTCCTTTTTTACGATCTGACTGACAATCGCACCGAGCACACCCTGTCGAACAATATACCGGGAAACGTTATCATTTGTTATTTACGTTATATATTTTTTGACTACGTTTTTTTTGTTCCCAAGATTGAATCTATTATATTTTTTGGTCTGAGAGTAAATGTTATAATAATATTGCAAATTACTAGGCAGTTGTATTATGTGCCACGAGTAACATCGGGATTAATCGATACTGAAAGCAAGTTTCAAAAGAATTTATAGCCGTACTGGGATGGTTTTAAATCGGAAAGGTATTACTTGTGCCCATAGGTGTTATTGACAAAAAAGCTCAGTGTTTTGTCTGCTAGTTTTCAGACAGTTTATATCCTACTAATATAAATGTGAATTTGTGAAGATCTTTCAGTGATTGAGTTTCTTTCATGCTAGCTTAAAACTACGATATGAATTAACATGAAATTTGACACACGTAGATCACATCCAAGAATGGGTCACAGGATATATTCCATCTCGATTGTAGGTTCCCTTAGGATGATTATGAACGTTTAAATATTTTCTACTAATTCATCAACAGTTCAATTTAATTATAAACTGAGCACATAGGCTAAGTGTCTCCCTGATCATAATGACATCCTAGATGTTTCTAGGATGATTAATCTCTCGGGTTATATTAAATACCTTGTGTAGAACACTCTTCTGCAGGCGAAGCCGCAAGGATCATAATTATCAACTTTTAATTGACGTCATAAAACGAGTGCCATATTTAGGGTTTTCCAAAACTGCATTAATCTATATAATGCCTAGATTTAAAGCTATACAAATGTCATAAGCTTTGACGGAAAGCAATTAAAAACCCACTGATAAAAGTTGAGACGTATGTAAGTAGGTACTTCTTTTAATCCACTAATTGCGATGTCACTTAGTTACATGTCTGATATCATCGTATGAAAACGATAAGTATAAACATTATATAAATAAACCTGTCTTCGGATTAAACTAGGAGGTACAGAATTAATGGTTTCACCATAAGGAAGGATAGTCCTAGGCTTCATAGGCTATTGATCAGTACGAAGGAAGATTAGGGAATATAAAGGACAATCTCTTTCTTTAGTAATCACTGAATACAATATAACTAGTTACTTTAATTTAAATGGTACTGGAAAAGAATGTGGCTTGCTCCAATGCACATTTCATCTGGCATAAAGATTTAATGAAATAGTCAAAGATGGAATAATACAAAATTTTCGAAACATCGGCAAATAAATATCAATCATAATAAAAACAAATAATCCAATTTAATCTTAGCAATATTTTTCGGATTAGGTTTAGATTGATTGCGAACTCCGAATATGATTATAATGCGATAAAGCAGCTGTTTTCATATAAATACGAACGTGATTGCTATAGTAAGGACAATACGAAGTGACACAGAACAAGCAATGATCCGGTTTCTGGTTTTATGTATTCTTCTTTCGTCTTTTGCTTTGTGCCGTTCTGAAACAGACTTCTCAGGATGGCATCAAAAAGTTGGAGTTCCAGAAGCCAGAAAGATCAAACATTCAGAAGACTTATTAAGAATCGTGGGAGGAGTCATCTCTGATCTTAACACGCATCCATATTTGGCTGGATTGGTCATTGACGTTTTTGGAATCAAATCTCCTTCAGGGTGCGGTGGATCACTTCTTTCTCAAACAAGAGTTCTAACCGCGGCTCACTGCTGGAATGATGGACGTTTTCAAGCTTGGCGTTTCACAGTAGTCCTTGGATCTCAGTTCTTGTTTCATGGAGGATTGAGAATCCATACCTCATCGGTTAAAACACATCCAAGGTACAATTCACGGACTTTTGCTAATGATGTCGCTATGATTGCCTTACCTATCCGGGTACCTTTGTCAGAGGAAATTCGTCCTATCAAGCTGCCTTCAGGGCCTTTATTAAACTTCGACTTCACCGGTTACTGGGCAAGAGCATCTGGGTACGGAAGATACAGAGATTTTACACCCCCTTCAATGAACACGGAGATACGAAAGGTTATCGTACAAGTAATAACGCTTCAGCAATGTAGACGTATATATGGGGACGTAGTTTTGGATTCTAACATTTGCACAAGTGGATATGGTGGAGTTGGGATCTGTCAAGGCGATTCGGGAGGACCTCTAGTGGTGAAAAGTGGCGAAGAAGAAGTTGTTATTGGTGTAAGCTCATTTGTAGCATTAGCTGGCTGTGAATTAGGATTCCCTTCAGCGTTTGCTAGAGTTTCAAGTTTTGTTAGTTGGATAAAGATGTACCTATAATGAACAAGTGAAAAGCAATGTAGGTAATTATGCCCTGAAGCCTCCACAGTACATTTTTTAACTTGTCCTATTTAACACACAGTGTTACGGAAATGTTGTAATGATGTCATTATCTTTTCATGTTATTCACACTTTTCTAGCAATGTTTAAGAGATTTCATCACTTCCATATCACCTATACTTAATATTCACAAAAACTGCTTTGAAATTGGATATTTTTGGGTTAAATATAAGACAAGTTAAAAAAACAGGCTAGTTTAATTTCTTTATAATTTGCTTTTTAGATATCGGATACAAGAGTCTCTGGGAATCGTACATATCTTTATGTATTAAAATTGTAATGTATTTATTTAAATTTGTATTACTTATACTTTTATTAAATAATACGATAGTGATTCTTGTGCTTTAAATATTGAGTAAAACAGAATAAATGTAATTATACGTATTAAATTATGTAAGTAATAAAGTTGATTGTTTTTAATTCACATACATACTGATAATGAAATGAAATGTCTATCTATATTTGGAATTGTAGTTATAGGTATAGAAGTAGATAACAATATTTTTTTATGAAAGCCTAGGTACTTAAAAACTTTTCTATTTATAGATTGTGTGGTTCTGATTTCTAATATTATTTTAAGTAATACTAAAGACTTCATAGAGTATTTCAGTAATACGAAAATACGACTTGGTTTTAATTTAACGACAATGTCTTTTACAAATAGCTGGCAATCTCGTAAAGTAAGATTAATCACTGTAAAGTGATGAGCAATAAATACGAAACATTTAAGCTTTGTACCATTTGTCTTAGAACGAATTTTACAGGAAATTATTGTAGGTAATTTAATGCTTATGTATTTCTTGTTTTACAAGGTCCACAGATTAAGAATTATTTTTAGATACTAACGTAGGCAGTGTTGCCGAATAGCCTGAAACTGAACTTTAATGGCCCATTACCAGCCACGATTATCTTATTTCCAAGGATGCCTAGAGCAACTATTATTCTGCCTGCTGGAGTGGGTTGCTATAGTCGAAGTAGAGATAGTACCTACTTGGATGTTCACCGTACAAGTTATCATAACTTCTAAACCAAACTGCAAGAATTTAAATTCTTTTTGTTATAGAGATCCTATCCAAATTCCTTCCTATTAAAGTGGTTATTATGAGATTAGTTGCCATAGTCGAAATTAAGACGATTTATAGATGTCAAAACCCCCTATATCTTAAGCCACCAACCAAGTTATTATCACCCCTGAACCTTCTATAGGAAGTTCCATCCCATCCCATAGAACTATTATCTAAATGCAACCTTATACGTGCTGCGTACGGTCGAAATTGCAGATTAAATATTTGTAACAATCTCCTTCCACAGATCCTCAAAAGCATCATCCCCGTATTGACTTCCCTACTCGGTATCTCAGCTTCGGAGAGACTCTTCAAGTGAACTGCACCACCGCGCCTGCGCTCCCAGCGCCGCATATCACTTGGTTTATCAATGGAATAAAGGTAATAAAACAGCTGAAAATACCCAAAACAACACAATATACTATGTCAACAAAATTCAACTATAACACGTGCGGTCTAGAGCTCAATTCAACTTATAACTGCCCCACTGCTGGGCTCAAGTCTCCTCTCAGAGTGTGAAGGGTACAGGCCATAGTTCACCACGCTGGCCTAGTGCAGATTAGCAGACTTCACACACCTTTGAGAACTTTATGGAGAACTGTCAGGTGTACAGGTTCCTCACGATGATTTCCTTTAACGCAGCAAGTGATAAATTAGTATCTAATACGCACATAACTTTTTGAAATCAAGGTGCGTGCCGTGGGGTTTGAATTCAGGAACTCACGTTTCGGGGACCTACGTTCAAACTACTAGGCTATTAGTATACTTATCACTAAATAAATCTGCCTTGTTTAGTAAACTTTCAACACTAAATAGTAAACTAGAAAAATATTATTGCGCCTTCCTTAGATATTTGTGCCAGATCCTTAAGAAGCCAAAGAGCCACGCGTCTCCGGAGCCGCACTTTACCAACCATTTCCACAAATTATGAAGCAAACCCCACGTACTCCTCATTCCAGATGGATGAACTAGCAGCCCACTCGCACAAGTACCGCGTTCCGATGGGAGAGCGAAGTGGAAGACGTCTGCAGAGAGTGTTGGAGCAGGACAGCGTCAGCTCGCCTCCACCTGTGCTGGCTCTCACACACGTGTCTCATGTGGCTACTAGGTTACCTGGATGCAGTCTGAAAGAAACCCAGGTCAGTTAACCCTTCTTTAATGTCATTGTCTAGAGACTATAAGGCTACGAACCTTTGGATATTGACAGGTAAAGCTATGCCTAATAAGTTCTGACCCAGTAATTTCATACTTCGTTTCAATTGTTTGTTTTTTTTGGGAATAAACTACATAGGTGGTTTCCTTAAAGATATATTGGTAATTTACGAATGTCAGTTGCTAGTTTTTGTTTATGAAAGCTATTGCAGAAAATGTATCTTTTTAAAAGTAAAATAGACGGAAAAGCGCTTATAGCATTAGCTTGTATTCAGGAAGCAACTGTCGGAAAATGGTTTAGCATCCTTAGTGACAAAAACTCTTAGGAGCTTCTACGCTTTAGAGGGCACGTTAAGCCGTTGGTCCCGGTTAAGATAGTCGTTAAGTTATGTCGGAGACTTTCAGTCGACATAAGAACTCCTACCAAACCAGGCTGGTACATCGAGGTGGAGTAAGCTCTAGGCCTCGGTTAAGACAAGAGACCCATGTCAGACCTGGGCCTTCGAGGGAGCTCAAGTGTTACGTAACGCAATTTAAGGGCAAGGTCTTGTAAAATGTTATGATGCGTTATATAGGGGGAAGGGAGGATCGAAGAAAGTGTTACGTAACATTATTTTTATATTCTTAAAAGGGAATGGGTAGGGTAGGGAATATAATTCTCCTAAGTCGGCAAAATGGCAACCTTTTTAGGTAAAAATGGTCATTTGGGTGTTACGTAACGTTCTGTGAGGGGGAGGAGGGGTACAAAAAACGTTACGGCGCGTTACATAGAGGGAGGGGGAAGTCAAAAATCTTCAAAAATTTCGATGCGTAATAAGTATTACGCAAGTGAACGCTCCCTTAACGAGTTAAGGCCAACAGATAAAGTTCAATAGATTTCAATGCGCAGATATTATTAGTAAACCAGTCACGTAACCCTGTAGATAAGCATTGTGATAATTTCAAGTGAAGTGTAAGTTTCACGGCTTAAGGAAATTACTTTTATGCTAATTATTCTGCACGTAACGTGTGTGTGACTTTTGCTTAGGTAACTCGCGAATACCTAGTTTTCATTTTAATTGTACGTATGTAAAGGTATGACCTTTTATAGGAAACAAAAATAAAAGAAATAGAGTCTTCAATTAATAATTTGTTTATATTCGCTTGTAGTTATTGTTATATTAAAATTGTGGCAGAAAAACGGTACAATCATTGGCATTTGGCATTATCTGAATATAGTATTCAGTCATATACATGGACTATGTAACAGCAACAATCAGCAACAAGCAACAAACTAGGTACATATATTTCTGTGTAACGGAAACATTCGATTGTTTCCACATGTTGAGTGTCTCAAAATGTTGAGCAACATTAATAAAGTCAGCTGCATATAACTTTTTTACACAGCTTTATGAGTTGAGGTGATATGAAAAGAAATTAAATGACGCAATGGTTACCACGCAGCATCGCCGTTCAAACGGTCCAGGGTACGACTCCCAGCGAGGCCAAAATTTAAATGATGCATTTTAATTTCTGTTCTCGGTCTGGGTGTATGTTTATGTTTCTGTATCGTCCATGGCACCCACAATAAAGAGAATTTTATTGTGGGGCTATGAGTGTATAGCGTTATTTATTTCCTACTTCATATTGTTTCAGATAGCAGAAATGAAGGAACCAGAAGTATCGAATGTAGTGCAAGGTTCGAGCCGCCACAAGGGAAGAAGACCAAGTCGAGGACATGATTTATACGTCACAGTGTCAGAGCTACAGTTGGTAGCGACTGGCAGGCTAGACATATCATGTGTCAGTACTATACCCGAATTTAGAAGTATAGAGGATAAGTTTGCGGATCTCAGAAATGATACTGTTATAGGTAAGGCTTATATTTTTGATTAATGTTTTTTTACTTTTCATTTTTGGATATTGATTAGTTGATTAATTAATTAAATGAAAACCAGATGTGTAAACATTCGACTAATGCTTCTAGATTACGATAATTAGGATATTGATGGACTAAAATAAAAAGTAATTTAGATTAAATTTTGACACTCTAATCTAACAGATGGTAAGTGGTTACTTGAATTTAGAAATATTTACTATTAGAAATATTAAATATTCTAACTAATGGAAACACAACACTTATTCACTTTGTTTAATCCCCATGTAGATAAAATTAGAGTGAATTTTTCTAAATGAGACACAAAAATGTTGCTTAAGTGTAAAATTTTAGTGTGCTTATAAAATTTAAAATATATTTAATTATTTCTTTTTATTTTCAGTGGACGTTATTCGACCATCAACGTATTCACAAGCGTCTATAAACGACACCATAATGGAATCAAACACTTCAAGAGCTAAAACAAAACACATATCAAGTTTATTGTTTTTACTAATACTAATTTATTGTTTCGAGAACGTTTGATATAAATTTTATATTATAGTTTACATAATTGTTAATTTACTATTACTGAACGGGCTGTGATAAAAATATTACACGATCACCAAGTAAGGATTACTTTTGGTTTGTTAAGTTTGTTAAAGTTAAGTAAGTATAGCTCATTACACTAACTTTACTTAAACTCGTCGCGAATTATCGAAAACCATGGAAATATGAACCGTATACCGTGTTTATTACGACTAAATTTTCAGTGGTGTTGGAGGAAGCTACAAGTACCTATATTTGCATCCTTCACGCGTCGATCAATTCTCGAGTCAGTACTTAAAATTTAACTCTTATATACGAGTATATAAAGTTCATATTTCAATGATTTCGTGTGAGTCAAGTCGAGAAGGGTTAACATTGACTTGGTGTAATGTGCTCAGACCTTTATGCACCTCTTGTGTAGGTGCCTAAAAGTTACATATTTATAAATAATAATTATTATGTAACTTACCCCATTATCTTATCGATCGTAAATGACCAACTCGCTTACGACTGTTTTCGATCCATCTAGCCAAACTTCCGGATTAGTTAGTACATGTGTGAGAATAAATACAAAATTTAAGTGTTTTTAAGAACCTACTTACGATGGAAAAAAAAATGGAATTATTCCGGGAATCGTAATGAATTCTATTATTAATTCATTTAAAGTGGGTTAGAGAGAAATTGCTTTTTTTGTTTCAAAACACCCTCTAAGCACAGTAAATCTAAGTTAGCATCAAGTTACACATATCACCATAATCACATATTTCACTAATAACTGGATGTATACTAATTGGTCCTGTAGTTATGGCTAGATAGAAATGAAAACGGTTGATAAGCTTCGATTGAGGTGAATTGGATGACTGACCTCAACTAGCAAAATGACTTATTTACGTGCCTCAATGGACACATAAATACTTCAATAACATTGGTATTAGATAGCAATCGCTAGGCCATATTATCAGTCTTTATTGTAGGCATGCTTCACGAATTATTTTTAGGTGCATCCACACCAGTCATTTATGAAGCAACATCTTCAAATGTATGCTGGCAACTTACATGTTTTTTATCTATTAAGAAAATTAAAATTGTTAACATGTTGCTGAGTTTATTAATGTTGCCTAAGTTTTGGGGACAGGCAACATGCGGCAACATTCGATTATATTTTTTATCAAAAGTTTCCGTTATACCTACGACAACATAATAAGTGTTTTATACCCATTATGTTGCCAAACATTATATTGTGATTTTATATTCAAAGCAACATGGTAAACTCTATAAATAAACAAAGAGGGAGATATATTTATTGTTACATCAAAATAAATAATACCTAGCTACCCCCTTTAATGCCAACATAATACTTGGCTCTTGATAACAAAAATTATATAATGGTATTATTATCATGTTGCGCAATGTTGCAATTAAATTACCTACGGTGTGAATGCACCAACTTTAAATAAACATTTAAAACACATCTCCGCTACGTAGCAACGTCTTACGGAATTAATATAACTATCGAGAATACCCAGAAAATGGCACTTATCGGCAACTTCCAGTTAAGTTACATCACAATAAAGAGACTAACAGTAGTTAAACTCATGTATGTACTTGGTTTCTCATACCTCCACTCGGCGCGAACACATCTTTAAGATTTTGTTTTAAAACACCTCCGAAACCGAACCAAAATCTGTGTCGGTGAACAGTGTATGTGCGTTGTTCTAGCGCTAATTATGGAGTTTAACTACTGTTAGTCTCTCTCGTGGTTATCAACGTTACAATCATTCCTTCCATCCGTCCTTGTCGTAATAAGACTTACGTGTGGTGACAGCTGAGGAATGAAAGCGCATTCGATATATTAGCTAGGGTCTGTTTACACGTGCGACAATGACGCGACAAAATGTACATTGATAAGGATCATTTAGTATGGAAATTCATAACGCCGAAGGGATAATAACACTTAAGTATAGACATTCTAAAATACGCAACGGTAAACATTTTTGCAGTTGCAACTTGCATTGTGTTTTAGTCGCGTCTTAGTCGTACGTGTGAACATTTTAGCTTAATTTGAGGCAGCTATTATTAAAGGATGGGAGTTAAAACCTGGGAAGTTTGTAATGGTACGTGAACGTTTAAAATCTTCGTAGTAAGCAATGTAAATACGAGTGATATCATAAACCCGTAGAAGTATCAAAATTCGAATTTCTTCGTCGGTTCACTAAGCTAAGCAAGTTTAATTAGGTTAAGAATAGCTTTAAGAATGAGAGGAATGTTTCTCAGTTGTCAATAGGCTAGGCAAATGAGTTTTTTTTTGTTTTGTTTGGATCTTGGTTAATCCGTTACCATAACTTAGTATCTATTGTATATAAAAAAATATTGTCTAATACACAGATAATTATTTTTTTTTTCAAATTTTCCAGGCGAATTTATTTTGTAAAAATTTTAATAATCATCTTTTTTCTTATCTCCATATCATAATTAATTAGAAACTGATTCATCAGATTTGTTGTTTTAATTGAAATTAATGACCTATAATTATTTCCTTTGAAATCGGACCATCGCCACTACAGCCGAATTTTAGTGTAATTATAAGTTTATAGGTAAATTACTAAAATAGCGTAACAAAAATAGGTTTAAAAAATAAAGGTGATTGTAAAACTGAACATTAAAACATTTAAATTTTTTTAACCTATTATAATTATTTTAAGCTATGTATTATGCATTGTTTGATTTTGAAAGAAAAATATAATATTGCCTCAGACCAAAAAATAATAGACACAGTGTTCAGAACAAAAAAGTAAGGTCATTTTTTTTCTTTTTTTTTACGATCTGTCATAATTATGTAACCAAGGACGGTCTGCCAAGAAATGTACCGGGAAACGTTGTTCGTTATTTTCCCTACTACGCTTTTTTGTTCCGAAGACTGCGTCTATATATTTTTTAGTAATGTTAATATTGCTTGAGTAATATTTTACTATTTCGAAGAAACGTATTACTATATGGGTCTTTCAGGTATTACGTAACTCAAAATATCTTCAAAAATTGCGTTACGAAATACTTAAAAGCTTTTTGACCAAAAGTCATATAGTGCTTGAAACTCAAAATCAAAGAATGTAAGTACCTAAGAACAAAAAATGTAGGTAGGTATAGACTGAATTTTCAGAACAAAAAAATAAAGTCATGTTTTTCCTTTTTTTTACGTGTACCAGGAAATGTTATCATTTAGGTAAGTAGGTAGGTATGTACGTTATGTTTTTTCTACTACGGTCATTTGTTCCGAAGTCTCAGTCTATATAATTTTTCATCTGTGGTATGTACTTTGATATTACAATTGTAGACATAATTTATTAAAGCTTCCCTCTCGACATTTTATCGTTGCAATGTTCCGTGCCTGTCGCACATGTGAATAGAGACTTAAAATAGGATGTAGAATAATCGACCTTATAGGCAACGAAATTGAGCTGAGAATAGCAAAATTATCTGAATTTGTGACAACGATTTTTAGGTGTAATTACGATACTATTTCAAATTTTAAATCGACGAGGCTTATTAGATAAATTAAAATTATTTTATGTGGTACCTGGTAGATATTTTTTAAGAATTATATAAATCCATACCTATTAATAAAAAACGTTAGTTATACATGTCGATAAATCGAAAGTTTAAATATTATTTATTACTGTTAAGTACTTAACGAATGTACCTACTAAATTCTAATTTATTACCTACGTACCTAAGTTTGTAATTCCAATATTTAAGGTCATGATAATTACGTTTTAATACCATTATCGTGCCTAGATTTTATTAAAATCGCCAAACTATGACATATCACTTCTCCTTGGGAGATATTTAAGCTGTAATAATAATTATGTAATGTAATAATGATTATATTTAAGGTACCTAATTTAGATAAGTAGGTACTTAATGTTATATAAAGTAAAAAAGCGCTCCTTATTTACTTGGGATCAAATATTTTTTAGGGATTTAGGGAAATATTAGCGTAAATACTTTTTTGCAAAAATTTTGGCTTATCTAAGTATATTTTAGTGTTCATGCTAGCTATTGTATTATTAAGCCGGTAAACAAAACGGAGAAAATAGAAAATTATATTGTAAAATACCATAGACTAATAAAACTATTATACCTCTATGTAAAATACAGATAGATTTCGTGTCTATGGATGCATTTTTTTAAAGCTACTTGTAAGCAAGTAAACTCATTATTAAAAAAAAACCTATTGATATCTAGTTATTTTTATAGATTACCTTTACCTGCATAAGACTATCGAGATGTAATAAATCCGTTTTGTTTACAAGCTCTTCAAAATAGGGCCACAAATAACTATAATTTATTGTGTTGAAATACCTACTTTTTGAAAAATAATATTCCTAAGTAACTCTTTTTCCATAGACATAAGTTTCTCATGCGTACCTAAGTACCTAACCTATGTCAACTTTTAAAATCTATCAGTCTACAGTTAATTGTAATAACTAGATATCAGGAAATTATTTGATTTCTGTATAATAAAATAAGGAAATACACCAATAACATAATTGTATTTTTACTTCTCAATATCCTCAACCTTTTTCCTATCACCAGTATTATTATGAGTAGGTACATAATTTTTTTACATATTTTAAACAAAAAGAGAAGAATATCTCAGCAAGAATAAGAATATGTCTGATATAGCCACTTTTTTCCAAGTAACGAAATGATTTTCGAATAAGAGTTGTTACTGACATAAAATATCAGGGTCATCAGTTAATAAATCATTAAGTAGAATTTACTTAAAACATTTATTTAATATTACACAAAAAATACTTAAAACAATGACAAGAATACAGAAAAAAATTATTACAGTTTGATAAGTTATTAATTGTATAAAATAATTCAAATTCAATTTATCCTATGTAAGTAAATAGGTAACCGTACTTATTATGATATAATTTTTTGTAGCATAGCGAGCTTCGATACTTCATATTGTTAATGCAATTCCAATTTTGTGGCAAACACTAAAAATATTACACTAATATTATTATTAAATGATTATATTTTAATAACGATATTACCGACGGATGCTATTCAACCGCAAATCAAAATGACTGCCAGTTGCAGACGGATTACAGGCCAAAATTACATATTATTTATAGTAATATAAACTTTTATAGTTGTGGATACTAAACTATTTTTAAATTTAAATGTAATGGGTACCGATGATCGTTGTTTTATACCGGTATTTCTATCATTAGTAATTGGTGTCTGTGAAAAATTCTTCCCGCCATCACAGTTAGAATCCGCTACATCCGCTACATAGAGTAATAAACCGTTCTATAATCATAGACAAATTGTTTATGGTCAAGCTGCGACTACGATCCATGCAATTCTATCGATAATCGATATAACGGTCTAAAGTGCAACGACCATGAATACGTTCCCGATACATTTAATGATACATGTAATTAATAAATATTTTATGAACAATTTAATAGAAGTCACTTTAATCTTTATTTAGCTATAATTTTATTCTGTCCTGAACTTAACCTAATAAAGTCGTATTCAATTTATAATTAATTTTCTGTCCTTTTTTATAACTATTTATTTTCCCCCTATATCTTCAAATGCGGCTAATACCTATAGGTTTTTTCTATTATTTATCACATAACAAGCCATAAAATCTAGCTATACTACTAAGGTAGACAAATTTCGCTCAAATTATAATATTATCTAATACAGACAAAATACTTGCATCTATTTTAACAAACTTTTATATTATTATTTCTCTAACATAGTATGCTATACCTAATTATTATATTTCAATATATTGTTGATAAGGCAATTTGCAAAAGGCTAATTCAAACAAAATCCATCAGATGTTTTACTATCTTTATATAAGTCATAAATAATTAGGCAAAAATGAATTTCCTAACACAACGCACACAATATTCATTTAATTTAATTACATAAAATACTTATGTATTATAAAATACACACATTACATACAATCGGTCGTCTGTAATTCGGAGGAAATTTTTCGACTTAAAAATCATATTATATATTCATATATTGGAATGTAAATAATACAACACAGTACAAATAATAATATGGAGTCTTACCTATCTAATAAGGTCAACGTAGACTTTAGTATATTAATAATATAAGCTGTTATAATGAAAAATCGATTAATAAATCGATAACATGCTATCCGATTGATAACCGATAAATCAACGTAAATCTCATTCAATAACAGAATGACTCATTCAGGAACTATTTTAAGTGCATCTACAAAGTGCATTGTGCATGACTAATAGACATAGGTTAATGTGCAATTTTATAGGGACCATTATAGTAATGCATAGGGACCAAAAAGGAAGGCTTTGTGTATTGTGGCCTAAGCATAGGTTGGTAAGACTGTAAAACGCACAGGGTCCCCCATTTAAATGGGCCCCGGAGTAAGAAAAATAAATTATGTTATTTGTGTGACGTAGTTAATAGATACACTTTCCATAATTGTTGTGTTATATTAGGGGAATGATACCCAATAAATATGCCATTTGATTACTTTACTTATCTTTGCTGACAAAATTATCTAATACCATTTACTCGTAGGTCAGTTGTTGTCACCCAAAATGTTCACGCTAGAAATAAGAAGGGCACCCTGAGGGCGTTACCTTCAAAGTTTAAGCTTTAATTATTAGAAGGAAGAAATTAAACAATCAACTCTATGTAATGTTAGGCTGCCAAGACATATTGCTACATTATATAGTCAGTTTCTTGTCTTATTTTTAAAACTAAAACATTAATTTTCTAAGCAGCTTATGGGAATATTCAAGCATATTTGATATTGAAGTGATGCAATCACTTAAACATTACTGGAAGTGTGAATAATATGAAAATATGTTATTTCCGTTACAAGGTTTACGTGATACTGCGTGATAAATAGGACAAGTAAAAAAATGGGCTGTATGTAAGTGTGCCGTAAGAAAGCCCCTGGTTTACGTAATACTAGAATGATCCCATACATTTAAAATTATGGTGATTTATTGTCTAACTGAAACACAATCTGATTTGAAACCACTTTAGTGGCGACGGAAGCGTTAGGAATAAGAAACCGATCCATATCTTTTATTAGAAGATTGTCCCCATCCGGCAATCCATATTTAAAAGTTATTAGTTCTGGATGTCGCTTTTTAGCCGTAATTTTGACAATTGTGGACAGAGGTCTTCTCGAAAGAACCTTAGCCAAACCTCTCTTATTCGGTATTTCGCGAAGTATAACCAAATGTGCCTCAGTTACGACTAAATATGAATCGAACATATAACCATTATACAACACTTCTTGGCACGGAAAACTGTTAACAACATTGTGTCCTCTGAGGAAAGATTGTATCTCTACGATTTCCTCCAATGAATCGGAATTCGTTGCGTCTCGCCTATCCGAATAAGAATCGTCATCTTCGTCATTAATACTAAACACTGGAGGAACATTTCTGTACCTATTTTCTTTTCTGTCGCCAGCAGAAACATGCCATTCGCCATTATTGACCGTCGAATTAGGATTAACGATATACTCTATTAACTTCCCTTTCATTTCTTGACTCTTCGCCTTCATCGCAGACGACAGTTTACTAAACAATTGGATCGCAGGTATATCTCTCGGTTTGTTGTTCCGCAATTCGGTAATGACATTGTTATTATTTGGAGCGCAAACGACGCAAGTCAAGGTGTTATGTTCTTCTAAACAATCAGTCATATGAGGACCGAAGTAATCATGTATCGCCACAAATCCGCCATCGAGCATAGACACATGTTTGGTATTCTTTTTTAGGAATGACGCAACGACCATGTGTGCGTAACTGTCTTCTTCTGTCCTTCCGGAGCCAACGAAGCACAAATGTTCTCCTGCAGCTAAAGACCCTGCTGCTAACGCTTGTCTTTGCGCATTAAGCAGGCCTTGCACTGCCGTGTTAAAGGAATTTGGCTCTTGTAACATTAGGTTACAGTCCAAATGAAATGCAGTGGATAAATGGCCAGCATTATACTGCTCTGCAGGTCGACAATCCACCAGGAAAAACTTTACGCTATCAACATCGGAAGCATCAACTGTAGCACTCTCAATCAATTCGTGTACTGCTACGGGTAAGCAAAGAGCCTGGGAGTACAGTTTCGAATTAATTTCCAAGCCACTACTAGAAAACAATACTTCTAAGACATCCTCTCGAAATGACACAGGAGTTTTCAAAGAGTAGTAATGGGCCAACGAACAAAAATCGGAAACGTCATTGGCCTCTAAATCTGTTGGCATTTTACTTAAAGTTTGAATAATAGCTGTTTTATCCTCATTTTTCATTTGCAGTATTTGCTCTCGAGCATTTATAATCATTATGAGACAGAGGAAGAAAATGAAGAATGGGTCTGATCTTTGAAAATATAGATCCCACATGAATAGGATAACTTCTAAGTTGCATGTTCCGGCAAAGAGTGATCTTAACCATGGCATACAATATTGCTCGGGAGTGATGCGTTTTGTGTCAAGGAATGAACATAATTCTGGGTCATGGTACTGTATAATGAGTCTCAGTATGTGGAAAGGAACTCCATTAGTAACACACCCATTAGGAATGTACAATTTTATCACTTTCTCAAACAAATTGTATGTATCAGATCTTGGCAACTTTAAGCTTAGTAACGGATACAAAATCTCAATCCAACCATTATTAGAATTATACGACACAGATTTAGATTTACAGTAGAATGTTATTATTGACTCAATATCAGATATAACTGACAATTTCTCATCATCATCATTGTCTAGTTTTCTCGCAAACTTTTTTACATCGTCTCGTAGTTCATTTTGGTTTGACAGATCAAATATTTCATCAAACAGAAGCAATTGATTGCCAGTGTCTTGGCAATTGAGACAAACGAGCCAAACGTCAGGTCGTAAACTTTCTGGAATCTTCTTGCCTTTAGTTATTGTATTAATTTCCTGAGGTGTACACCCATCGAGAAGTGCTGATTCTAGCTCAATTAACCTGAAAAGAATGATTTCACAACGGTTTTAAAAAGCAATTTGTTTGACCAAAAGATAACTAACTACAAACCTGAACTCATATTGGCTTAAAACTTGATAAGATAAAAATAACAAATATACTTTCTGCTATCATTACTGTGAATCTAACTGACATGTACAGCAATAGCATAATTAGAAATATAATTACACATTATCCCGAATTTACTACCAAGGAAACTGCACTGCAATTATTATTAATATACACATTAACAAAGATGATTTAAAATCACAATTGTTCTCTATTTAATTTACAATGATGTACTAATAAGATCATACCTAGGGTATAAAATAAAATCCCTTTCCTACTTTTATTCTATATTGAATGAAAAACTTCGTACTCTAATTTAAAGTAATTAATGTAATTATCCTCTAATTAATCTCATAAGCACCTCTGCTATTGATAAGTCATAAAGATTTTTTGAAGGAAATGTAACAAAACTTGAATTTAACAAACCTCAAAATGATAATTAGTTGAAGGTTGTAAATGCATTAGACCATTTTTACGTGACCTTACAATGTAGTACCAATGGTTACTATAGACTTAACACCTTTAAATCTCTGAGAAACACAGCTGTGCTTTAATTATAACAAAGAAAACTATAAGAAACAAAACTAACCATGTGTTATCCTCTTCTTCTGAAGTCATTTCTTCGAAGGTTAATCAATAATGAATGTTGTTTTGCGAAAATTTCACGTAGGCAATTTTTCAGGACCTAATGAACAATTTCTTTCACGATAAGAAATATTGATCTATCATCTACCTACTTCACGACAACAATCACGCTCTTTAAATTAACTTACTAAAGTTCGGTAAGCAAATATTGGATTACGAAAATCATTCAAAGAAATAAAAACATATTTCACAATTTTATTCGCATCAACATTAAATTCAACTTATCTGATATTTTTGTTTTCAAAAGTCATCATGACATTGACATTTTGAATTAGCTGATTGACAAATGATGTGACAGTAAAGACCCATAGAGCAGAAGATGTTATGAACAAAGGAACCATTGCACAGTATTATTTTTATGAGACAAAATAAATGTAATACTGTACAGTTGAAAAATATTATAATATTTTATTTATTGCTCACTACGTACTTACGTCTAAATAATAAAGAAATAACAAAAAAGTATTTATCAACTTTTGAATGTCTTGACAGTTTTATCAGCTTCTCAATTTTCTCATATAATTCTATCACTGTCAGTCAATTCAAGTACTGTCATAATGACAGTGTCATTAATGACTAATCTAATCATTGAGTTTTACTTCAGTAAACTTTATCAAACTCAGACTCTCTCTCAGTTTAATTTGTTTCAAATAGGAGGGTGCACTAGTTTGAAGTAACAAGAAAACCAAAATAAAACCATTTACATTCAGTGTTGATATACGACTAGAATGAGACCCTATTTGTAAAAAACACTTTAGCATAAAATCTAGCCAGCTTTGTTTTTGTTTGGCGTAAATGAATGTGAACGATCTGCCCATTATTTTTCGATCGTTTTTGTGTACTTTCGTACTTCAAACAAATTTAAGGTATTTCTTGTCGTAATTGTTGAACAGAAATTATGAAGGAGTGGCATAAATTATTTCCCACCAAAGAAGGATTTATTATTTTTCAACTTTACATAATTTTATTCATATTTCAAGGTAAGTGAAATATAATATCATCATCAATGAAACTGGAGCTTTTTCTATTATATTTTAGATACTTACTATGCAAATTACTTACCACTACAAATTTTAAATTCCTAAAACTCTAATCATGTGTCCTGATTTACAGAATAAGTGGTGGTTTGGCATTATCCACATCATTTTACTTATTTTGGTTTACACAATTTAAAGTAGTTTCATTTAGAATAATAATTTTTATTGTGTTTTCCATAGTGTATTTCAAATTTATCCTTGACATTTCATAATCAAATAGGTTTTCTTACTTTTCTTATTCCAATAAAAACATCTTTCTATACACAATGAATGGTACATTGGTTTTTCAACCAAGTTGTTTAATGGTTCATTGTTTACGAGGTTTTCAACCAAACCATAAAATCACCTTATTGACAAAGCTAAAAATCAAAAACTGCCTGCTATGTATATTTTATTGTATGTAGTATGTGTAGTAGTGTATTTTATTATTACAAGTTGTATTGTATTTAATTAATAGATTAATAACAACTGCTATAAAACATGTATTACTAAGCAAGTAAATTAAATCACTAGGTTTATGAATTGTCTATAAAATAATGTAATTGCTTCACTTCTTTTTAATAGATTTAGGAACTATTTTTTTTTTATTTAATCAGTTTATAGATTTATGTTAGATGTGTATACATAATTGTGTCATAATGATCTCATTATTTAACTAATAGAATTATATACAGACAACTAAAAGACAATGTCCTTTTTCATTATGTCAAATTGTGTGTAAATAATTGTTTTTTTTTTTATTTCAGGTGTCTTTATAACTGCTTCCAAAACTGAGAATGGGGCGTATGACTATAATCCAACACTTGTTGTGTTCTTATCAGAATTGCTCAAGTTAATTATATCGGCTACTTTATACACATACCAACAGGAGTAAGTAATTGTTTTATATTGTTCTTTATAGTAATCATTGACAACCTGTATGGCGCAATGATTACCATGCCTGACTGCTGGCATGGCTGCTGATGGGTCCTGGGCTCAATTCCCAGCGGGGTGGAAATTTGAAAGATGAATTTAAATTTCTATTCTCACTCTGGGTGTATGTTTGTGTGTTTCTGTGTTGTCAATGGTACCCATGACACAGGGAATCCTTCTGTAAGGCTATGAATGTGTAGTGTAAGTAGTGTGTAGCGTTTTATTTGAAAGAAAGTTTTTTTTATTGAGGATTTATTTAAGAGAGGTCAGTTTAAGATTTTCTGGATTTATCCTAGTGCAGATAATTCCTAGGAAGTCCAGAAGGGAATTGGGAGTCTGGAAAGGGGTTTTTACACAGGGTCTAGGTAAAACCTAGTTAGTTTTTGTGACACTACTACTGTATGTATCTATAAAATTTTGTATATTTGTTTAGTAAGCCCTTCTACATAATTCTGTGTGAAAATTTAGCAGTTTCAATAACATAACATACATACATGTAGAATTGATAACCTTCTTTTTTAACTCTGTTAAAAATACAAGCATTTTTAGTTATTTAATAAATTATTTGCTAATTGTGCTACATATATCTATTTTCTTTCTATTTTTCTGATTGTTCTATGTGGGAGTTGTTATCAAGCTTCCTCATTACGAAAGCGAAATTGTATAGAGTTGATAACATCAAATTTACTCTTGTAAATTCACTACTGTACTGCTATTGACAATAATTGTAGATTGATAATCTAAATCAGATCACAATTTGATATAGTACGACTGTTACTGATAAGGAACTATTAAATCATCTGATTTAACACAGCGCATAGATACAATTTTTACCAAGAAGCTCATAAGGCCCTGGATCAGGGGCCATAGCGCACGGCTGCTCTGGCCCATGGGCCCTAGCGCTCGGGGACCCTGGCCCAGAGCCCCTAACCTCATGACCTCAGGGCCCCATAGCGATCTCCCAATTCCAAACTAATGTAGTAATACTTATATTAGCACTGTTAGTAGAAAATCAAGTTGATCATCTATTTATAAATTTAATTTTTGTTTCAGGAATAAACCAAATATATTCAAAGCAATTGGAATAAACTATAAGTTGATGCTACTGTACTTCATTCCGTCATTATTGTATTCTATTTACAATAACTTAGCATTTGTCAACTTATCTCACTATGACCCTACTTCCTACTATGTTTTACTACAGTTTAGAGTAGTCCTGACAGCCATATTATTTCAGGTAAAGTATTAATCTGAAAACATAATTATAGACTTAGCCTTAAAAAAAAAAGTGACGTCAATTCAATTGTTTTTTTTTACATACGTCACCGAGTAACTTTTTCTTTATTAGCCTTTAGAAAAAAGGTTAACCAGTTAAAAAAAACTGACAGCAACAAAGAACACAATTTTTTTTTTATTAATGAGTTACAATACACTTGAAAATGTATGACCCAACCAAAGTATTAAACGTATAAAATCGTGGAATGAATGGTATAAAACTATAATGACCGAAGCTGATTGATTATGACGTGTATAAAGTGTTATACACACTATAACGTGTTATTGTCACGATTTCACGATTATACATGGCCAACACATTGTGATTGTACATGGCCTACACATTATGATACATAATTATTTACATGGATTACCTTCAGTGCTATTGTATTTTTTATTACTTGTATGGACATGTAATAGCAAAGTGTAGAAAATATGGAATTTAATTTAATTTATAGCTACGGATTGTTTACTAGCTAACTTACATATTTTTACCCGCCTTCATCAGGTTATATTTTTGGGGTGTATGTATGTATGTTCATTTCTGTGGCGCGCTCAGCAACTCAAATATCTTGACTGATTGTAAAGTGTGAGATGTTATTGGACTCTTCACAGTTGTGAGAGTACTTTGTAATTTAAAAAATGAAGGTAATATCTCAATTTTCCTTTTATTTATATTCAATCTCTTCAAAGAAAAAAAAAAAAAAAATATAACTCGAAAATTATGCTAAATTCGGGAACATTATATAGGGGTGATTTTAGATGTTGATGTTGCTTCCCTATGATCCCCTTTGACAGTACCTTTAGTCACATGTATAATTTTAATGTACCTCAACCGCCAAAAAAAATGATTTTACAGTAGAGTTTATTGGTTTTCAATTAATATTATTTCTTTATTTTCAGTGCCTGTTCCAGAAAAAATTAACATTTATTCAATGGATCTCACTCGGAATATTGACAACGGGATGTATGGCTAAAAACTTCGATGCTTCTATAATACAGTCCGGGTCAAAATCTCCGGGCGATTTTAATATATGGTCACAAATTTTCAACATATATTTTCTTTCTATCAACATACAAAATTTTTGCTCCTGCCTCGCTGGAACGTATAATGAATACTTGTTGAAAACCAAAGGCTCAAATGTGGATATATTTTTACAAAACGTTTTCATGTACCTAGATTCATTGGTATGTAACTTTTTTGTTCTTATGTGGAAAGGGGAATTAGGCACGGTTTTAAACGATTTTCAATCGTTAGGTGATATTTTTGTGATTCTTATTACTATAAATAGTGCAATAGTAGGTATAGTCACTTCGTTTTTCTTGAAAAACTTGAATTCTATATTGAAAACTTATGCCAGTGCTTTAGAACTAGTGTTGACTGCGATAGTATGTTACCTATTATTCAAGATTGTAATCACATGGTGCACTATATTTTCTATTTGCCTTGTAATCATAGCTGTTGCTATGTATTTTAAAAACCCTGTTAATAATAGTAGCCCTTTACTCACTAAGGAAGATAGAGATAAGAAACCCCTAATGGATGTGACCGTTGAATAAAATAATTTTCTTTTTGGGTTGGGTGAAAATGTCTGGAATATTTTAGATCCTGAATTGACAGTGGGAAGAGCAGGGTAAAAAGAGCCATTAAGGTTTTTTCTCTTATGGAAATGTTTGCGTCGGTACAACTTACCCATGGCTCTTTCTACCCCACTCTCCCCTACTGTCAGTGTTAATTTTAGAATCTAAAAGTGCGTACAAACAACAAAACATGTTATAAAACATAATTAAATAACATGTTTTATAAATGTGGACGATTTGTGATTATTTTAATGTGTACGATCTTGTTATATGTTTCATTGTGATACAACAATGTTTGATAATGGGGACGTGTTATATAACAGAAGTTATAAAAAATAATTATGTTACTTAATCTGTACGCACCCTAATAAATTCCGGATGTTTGCGCCAAGCTTATTGTATTCAGAATCTGATTCCTGATGCGAGTAAGTCACAAAAAAACAGACAATTTTGGTACATTACATTGTTATTTATGAACTGCATTTGAAATCTCAATATAATTAGTTTTGTTTTAAGTCGTTATTGTTTTTTATGTTAAGGAAAATGTTTGGTCTATTCTAATACTATAGAAATAGTAGTGTCACTAAAAATAACCCTGAATTTGGGGGGTGCTAGAGTTAAATTGGGATACGGGTCGTAAGCGGAAGTTTCGGAAAGCACCAAATTGGTTACAAAATAGTTATGAAAAGCTTGCTTCACATAAAATATGTATTTTTAAATATTTTATTTTTCTTGCGCCGCTATCGGGTTCCTACGCTGCCTGGTTCGAATTTATTTATCTATCCATTTCCCATAAGCGACTCATCACGAGAAATGATTCGTAAGAATTTGTCGTTTAAATTAAAATGTTACTTTTGTCTCGTACAACTACTGTTTCATGCAAGTCAAAGGAATTGTAGAAAAAGTATTTTAACTCGAATGTGATTTATTATGCAATACCCATTGCACCCAAAGATGTTAGAAATATTTGTACATAATGTACCTTGAATAAGTCAATGATTGTACTTATTACAGTATATTTTGTTTATAGCAGAGACAGTATCTCTTGAGAATGTATTAATGACGTTTTCATCAAGGATATGAAACTGCTATGCTATTTAAGTTTTAGCAACAATTTGATACACTTTGTCTATTAAATGTATTAAAAATCTTGAACTTTTTCCAGATTAATTAATCGATTCTTGTACCCTGTTTCTAATAAATAATACCCGGGAAATAAATTTATATTTTTTTAGGGTGCGTTCAAGTATTACATAACGCAAATTGGGGGAGCGGGGGTCTTGTAAAATGTTATGATGCGTTACATAGATGCGAGGGGATCTAACAACGTGTTACTTAACATTATTTTTATTACTAAAAACATTGGAGAATATAATTCTCCTAAGTCAGCAAAATGGTAACGTTTTTAGATAAATATTATCCATATTTATTTTATTTTGGGGTACAGAAAAACGTTACGGCGCGTTACATGGGGGGAGGGGCGGTCAAAAATCTAGAAAAATTGCGTTACGTAATATTTGAACGCACCCTTATAGCTTTTTATGAAAAAGTAATTAACAAAACTGAATTCCTTAGTGCTTACTTTACTATTAATTATTAATTTTAATTGTTTTACTAACTGTTCCGCTTTCCCTTTCAACACATAATTAGTGTCAAATGTTATTAACGTCTTTCCCTGTATCTATCCCACCGCTGCCAACGAATTACAAAATGAAATATCCTTGTATACCTCGTTTTTTTCGTCGTGATTTAAAAAGTAAACAATCTTACAGTGTCTTTTTATTGTAATTATCGTTTTAAAAATAAGACAGACACAAATTTAAAAAAAATCAAAGAATAAACAATAATTTAATGTTAAAATAAATTTCTGTATACTTCCAAATATTTTTTAAATTAATGAAATAAGTAAAACTAGTGCCAAGATTGTTTACTTTTAAATCACGACGAAAAAAACGAGGTATACTCTTTATTTATTGCTCATTCAGTTCGAGAATATAGTTACCCCCCGCCAGTGACGTAATAATTGAGGTAGTCATGACGCACCGAGCGCTACATTCACATATTTTCATGTTACTCATACTTTTCTAGTATTATTTAAGTGATTTGATCACTTGAATATCGAGGATGCTTAAAAATTTCCAAAAATTATTTTGAAAATGAATATTCTTTTTTCAAAAATAAGACAAGTTAAAAAAAAACTATACTGAAATTAGTACTGCAAAGCAATAAAACACACATTGAAATTTAACGGGCAGTAAACTTTTATTAATTGGAGAAGTTTACGACTAATTGGCTCGGTTTTTTTGAATTCTGGAAAACGGAATTTAACAATATTACCTTAAAATATCTATTATTAACCTAACCTTTATTTCTAAGTAATACTTTCATTACTTATTAATTAAGCACTTTCTCATTTTAACTGTGTTATCCTAATGTTAAGTTTGGTATTTTTAAACTTATTTTTATTCATACCCACTTAATGAGAATTGTATTTGATGATTAATTTATCCGTATTGTGTAATAATAAAACGCAACGCTTTAGGAAAAGTGTGCAATTGTCATAAAACGATAATTGAATTTATAACTACATCATATTAACAACGAAAAATCTCACGAAGTAGGCAAATTTTCCCACATTTCAAGACCGAATTTCTACTGAAATTATTAAAGAAATAACACCATATTTTACATGCGTTTTACTGTTACATGCCTAGTCAAAATCAGTTTTATTTTAGAACTTAGTTATTATAAACACATTGTAAAATTTATGACCATAAAATTAAGTCAGAGAATTAATATAAAGGATGTACAAAATTCGATTATGTTATTTGTAAAAGGTCTGCTCAGACCAAAATTATTTTAGAATGTATTTTAAGTGATAAAAGCATTACAACAGTGATAAGTTTTATTAATAAAGATAATTGTAAATAATTCGTTGTTTCTTTAGAATGAGTATTTTTTTCCTGTAGTAATGTTAATTATTATTCATATAGAATAGTTCCTTATGTTGTCAACGTTACCCCTATGACCTATAAGGAAAACGGATTTTACCGTCCTTAAAATGTTGCCAAAACAAACAAGTAATTTTCGCCTGTATTTTTTATTTTACGATCCTAATAATTAGACTTTACGTTACCCCGTAAAAAACTTGATTTACCCCCGCGCGGGGTAATTACCTCCAGGTTAGGAATAACCCACGATATAAAGGATAACGTGGCCATAACTTATTATGTCAAAATATTACCTGTACCGATTTACCTGGCTCGTTTAACTGACGGAACTTCTGTTTGTTATTACCAAACGCATGATAGTGTGGTTCATGCTTTATTTTCTAAAATGTATTTGTAACATTATTATACCTAAAACATAGCTTTCTACAGCATGTAGTTTCAGTTCTTATACTAAGTACTGTTGGATCAAATAAAACAATTTTTCTCAACAATATTTATTTTACAGAAACATTAATAAATTACACCAAACAAGCTATCTAATATAATTACAATTTATACTACGCAAATTATAAATTAGTAAACACAATAGAGCAATCATACACACCAGAACAATAATAATATAACAATATATATATACACCTTATATACATGTATACATATATATTGTAGTCAATATTTTTAGTATCTATTAAATAAAATTATTGTATCTAAATTAAAATGCTCTGACGAACAATAATTCAATTTTGTTAGTACAGGAAGAATTGTGAAATAGAAGTAATATTTAAGTAATTCATTAATTATTCCACACCCCCCATTTACTTACTTTTACTTAAAAATAAGCAACATTGGTTCATTATCCAATACAGATTGTTTAAAATGACAGTTCCTACTATATGTCTCTTTTTAGCACATACATCGATTGTGAGAGGGAAGAATGAAAGTTGTCTTATAATCCCAATTTTTAATAAGTATAATATACTTATATACAACTAGAATGGCATGGTATTCGTTGTTCTGATGTATATAAGGCACTATACATCAACTCCTCCTATGTAATTATCAAAACAAAAGTGCATTTTTTTTCATAATTTATTTATTTAATATTTATTTTAATATAATGTATCATTCGAAGCAAAAATATTGGCAAATTTTCTTATATTTACATAAATAAGCAATCGCTATTGAAACGGAAATATTAGGCACATCTTAGTCTTTCTAAATCTTAAAAGTTCTTTTGCTAAATTTCAAATTGTTGTTCTCAATCTCAGACAAAAAATAAATAGACTCACTCTTCGGAACAAAAGGTAATTTTTCTTACAATCTCATATACATCACAGAGCATGGTCTACCAAGTACTGTATCGGTAAACGTTATAATTTGCTATTTACGTTACGTTTTTCCGACCACACATTTAAGAATCTATATATTTTTTGGTCTGAGGTTACAATACTATACATAGGAGGGATCAACATGATTATTTATATTGATTTCATTGGGTCTGCCACACTAAATTGGTTTATATAGAAGTGTTGTAACATACTTCTTCCTGTATCTGTGGGTAGCTGATAAGACCATCACTCCATCTTTAATTGATAAGGCATATAGATGGTTTAACATTACATGGTTTGGTTCTGGTAACAATGTCGGCTCACACTGAAATAATATGACACTTTATTAGTATATGTTTTCATGAATACACACACACACATACATAAAGAATACTTTAATAGTCATATTGTAAATGTCAAAGTAATTCTCTATGCTTTTTTGGTGCATTTTTATAGGTAAACTGCTGGACCAATTGTTTAGAGCTTGTTTAATGCCTCAGTAAGGATAGGCAATTTTCTTTTCTAAAAACTATAGCAAAAGGCCTTTGAAGTATTACATAAGCACTGTAAGGGTCCTTCCTTTGCTTATTTTTGAAGACATGGGGGCGAGCAATCTAGATTGTGATAGTCAGCAGTAATATTTCAACTTTCACATATTAAAACATAAAACGAAGATGCATAAAAAATTTACGTAAGCATGAGAGGGGTAAGAGCTTTGCTTAATTTTACTGTCAGGGGAAAATTAAGTGGGGGAAAAATAACTGTAATAAAACTGTTTACGTAATACCTTGAATGGCCTCTAATAGCTAAATTTTAATTCAAATTTATATGTACCATGAAGTGCATAGCAAGTTTATATCTTAATATGCAATATTATTCTGTAAACGAAATAACGAAGTTAGTATTATGAGTAGATACTTACTGATAGTGGGGTGTCCTTGTTCAAAATAACTTGCAGTAAATGTGGTGGTAAAATAGGGGGACCCGACACTTTCTCCCATGGTTTTGATTGTGGTATTTCCTGGAAATAAAAACGGCACTAATTAAAGTGGTCAGTAACTTAAAAATCCCAGCAGTTACATTGAGCAGTGGAAATAATAAGTTGGGCAGTAAAATATTTTTTGGGCAGTAAAATATAAAAGTGTGGCAGTAAAACATGAGCAGTACTAAAAATAGAAAGTGCCGGTAATTTTATCATAAAAGGAGCAGTTCAATAAGTAACTGGGCAGTAATACATGAGCAGTAATTTAAAACAAATTGGCCAGTTATATTGGGCAGATATTATAAGCAGTTAATGTGGGCAGTTAAATTAATATTTGTAAATAATGAAAAGAATTTGTGCAAAAATCTCATTGTTAATGGTCTTTGGTTCGGTTAGGTTAGGTTGGTATGATTTTATTCGTTCGGAAGGAGGAAACCCGGGTCAGCGGGTTTCCGACGACATCTGTGACATAATCCAATTATACAATAATGATAATCGTGTAGACTTCAATTAAGTGGGCAGTAAAACTTATAAAATGGCATACCAAAAAGTTAAGTAAGAAACGCGTTATTTAGCGACGAACACTAAAATGTGAAGGTGTGTAAGTAAGGTAAGGGTTAGGTTTAAATTTCGTTTGCCCTATTAAATCTTTATTTTAACCCTACGAGTTACTGCCCTCAAGTTGCTGCTCACAAGTTACCGACCATTTGCAACTTTATAACCGCCCCCTATTAACTGCCCATTTAATTATTTTACTGCCGAAAAATATATTTATTACTGATCGTTTTCATTTATTTTACTGCCCAAACTTTACTGCCAATGTCATCAATTTTACTGACCAAAATCGAAATATATTACCGCCGCGTTAAACTAGTGCCAATAAAAACAGGTTACTTAATAAAATTCAACCTTTTATTCATGGCGCAAAATACAAGATAGTATAATATATAAGAATGAAACTAAAAATTTAGTTTAAAATACTACATCTGTTACGTTTCGGAGTTACATTACGTAACGTAACACACAAATGCCCATTTTTATTTACAAATGTCATTTTTCCAACTTAGAAAAATTATATAAGTACCCTGTTTAGTTAGGAATAAAAAAATTGTTACATAACGCGTTGTTTAAGTACTTATGTAAACGCATAAATGTTACAAGGCCCCACCCCTCCCCCAAAATTACGGTACATAATACTTGAACGTCCCCTTTAATCAAAATCTAATTGAACTTCAAAATGTTGTAAAAAATTGCATCATCATAATAAAACATCATTTGAATTATAAATATCAGTACTGATAGTCAGATAATAAGTATTAAATTTATAATTACATATTCCTCTGTTATCAATATCAATTTTCAATCATCAATATTCTTTGTACACCTCATCAATAACTTTATGAACAAACATGATTGAAACCTACATTTAAATTATACATGTTATTTAAAACCAGTAGTAAAATTACAAACCCATTAAAAAGAATACACAGAGTTGTTGTATACTATTACGACTAAATAAGTGATGAACAAAAATCTGTCACTCGTTCGCCGAGCGGCTTCATATTTACGTTCGTCACTTTACGGCTAGATGGCACTGTCTATTCTTTTTATGAGTCTGTAAATAAAATATTCGAATCTAAACTTATAGTATATTTACCTGTGAATATTCAGTTTGTGCGCTACTATGAATGCCTTCACTATCTTTAGCGAGTGCCTGAAATACTTCAAAGTCAGACATTTTTACTGTCACTAAATTATTCTTTGAACCCATTCCATTGTCTATTACTTTCTGAAAAATAACCATACAACGTTGTACACAAAAATCAACATTTAATGATATGTGAGGGAGTTTCTTTCCCCTTTTTTCTACTCCGTATTAAAGGACCTTTACAAAACAGGAGTAGATTAAAAAAATTATGTGCTTAAGTATATCATTGATACCAACAAGAATGATTTTTAATTACAAGTTGAATTTATAGTATAATTATCAAGTAAAATTCTTTATGGTGAACATATTACATAATAACCAATCTATTATATTTTTAAATGTTGTTGAGTTATTAACCATTATAAGTTATTAAGTCACATTTACACAAGGTCAGTATTTCTCAACTTGCATTAGACTTTACCACAAAAATATTATGAATCATAATGCCTTAATGACTCACTATCATTTAAACTAAAAATAAATATGGACATTGCTACAAATAAATTCGTTCTTAAATTAGGCAGTAGATAACATAAGTTTGAGAAACTCTGTAGTATGTCATAAGGCAGTGATCAAAGTTTTCAATTATTATTTTTGATCCTAACATAACTAGCCTGGAACTAAAGTGGTCTATGTCTATTTTTGGCTAAGAGCATTTTTGAACTTAAAAACAATAAATTAATCTAAGCAAAAGTGGTTTAGGTGTCATTGGTCACTAAAGTGAGGTTATCATTAAAATACCACTTTAGAATTTGATTGGTTATTTAAACATAGTGACTTTAGACTTTTTTCATTTGACAACTTTATTTTGTATCATAGACAACTTTAGTTCCAGGCTAGCCATCTTTATGTGTTGTCCATGGCGTCCATAAAATAGGGAAACCCAGTGTAGGGCTATAAGTGTGTAGAGTAATTTACATAATACATACCACAGAAGGATCATGCCGCCATTCCCCATCAACGAAATATTTGTACTGATGCTCGCCTTCAGGCAAATCAATGATTGTTACAAAGTCCCCGTGAGACTTCACCATAGGAATTGTTTTCCAATCAGTAAATGTTCCACTAATATACACCTGAAAATTTTAATATACGTACTTGTTACTTCATCATAATCTGTAAGTTTGTCAGCTAGCCTTGGGTGAATAGGGGGCCATTCAAGTATTATGGATGAGTGAAAATGTTGTTAATAAAAACAAAATAGTCTTCGATGATAAGCGCACATCAAAATTATATAATAAGCACTAATATAAAATGAGAAAACTTATTCTGGTGTTTTTTTCATAAATATTAAATACCTGTTTCCCACCACCTTCCCATTTAAATACAGTAGGCAATACTTTCATGTCTTCGGCAACTTTATCGCTGTCAGTCAATGTGTTAGAACGCTCTCGGGGCTCCGTATAGTCCACGTCGGACTCCGGAACAGCCTTCGTGTAATAGGGTGCTCCATCTTCTATATTGCTGTCATCCTCTCTGCCACCACGGTCGTCATCTATCTTCTTGTCAAAAGTAAACGCTTCTCCCTCTTTAACAGGCGAAGATGGAGCAGCATCTTGCGGCTTATTATGTGTATCCTTGTGCCATTCCTTTGGATGGTTGCTTCCTGCATTTCCCATGCTATAAGTCTCCCGTGGCACCGATAGTCAATAGAAAACCTTGAAGGTAACACTTTGTTCGTCTTTCATTACAATACTATAAGTTAATTGTGATATTAGAAATAATGTCTTGCGGATTTGAAAGGAAGAAAGATTATTAAACTCCTATTATTCAAAACTTAACAATCGTAACAATAATACTGCAGAATACTGCAGTTTTTTTGTGCCATGACAGACAAACAGAACGTGACATCATGTTGACAATAATAATTGACATAACAAAATGGACAAGTGACAGACAAGTGATAATTTTAGATTTCCATGCGTTGCGGTGACGCTGTCAGTGACGGTGACATAGATATTGTATAATTGTCTATTAAGTGATCGTCATAGGTTAAAAAATTTAAGAATTATAGTGTGTACCATAGACCAAAGAATATTGTAACGGTGTCTACTCTTTGGCACCTCGCACCATCAACATTAATCGATATCTATGAATCATAATTTTATGTCAAAATAAATGTCATCAGTTTAGTTTAGTCTATGACAGGCAAGCGCTACGGAGTTAGGGTTTCGTACACAAGATTTAAATTATTTTTAATGTAAAAACACATATTTACGATATTATTGTACATCTACTTAAAAGTAGGCGGTCGTTGCTAGTGACAATAAATGGTTTTTATTACATTTATGCAATGCAATTATTTTTGAATTAAAGTGTTGTTTTGTTCTAAAATTTAACCATGAGCGACGAAAAACAGCCACTTCTCACGGGGCCGAATATTCCGTTCGATAATGCTGAAGTGCAAACAGTGGAATTAGTGACAAGTCCTGTTGCTATACCGATTAAAGATGAGAAGAAATCGAAGGAGGAATATAATCCGGCGTCGGAAAGGTGTTTGGAACATCCTACATCGAATTTTGATACGCTAATCCACCTTCTGAAAGGTAATATTGGAACTGGAATTCTAGCAATGCCTGATGCTTTCAGAAATGCCGGTTTATTTTTCGGTACGTATTATCAATAATTTATAATAATTATAATATCTACAATTAATTTTTAGTAGTCTTAATAATTTTACCGAAAATTTATTTGAAAAAATATTTTGTAATGTTATTATTATTTTTGATTAGGTGTGTTCGGAACCCTTTTCATGGGCGCAATTTGCACACATTGCATGCATATGCTGGTACAGTGTTCACATGAGCTGTGTATTCGGAATCAAAGGCCTGCAATGAGTTTCGCGGAAGTGGTCGAAGACGCGTTCGCAATGGGCCCTGTTTCTCTCAGACCATATTCGAAAAAGATGAAGTAAGTTGTTTAAATAAGTAGTGTGCAAAACAACCAAGATGTAACTGTCTAACTATACTACATCTTTTTATTTAGCAATATAATTAATAATATTTAAACACATGGTTAACAAATTATTATTTTTTAAATAACTATAATTCGTTAATGGTGAATAAAAAATTGGCTACTGCTAAAAATTAGGGGGTGTAGTAAAAATATTATAGCCTGTCATAAATCCCGTTGTTGAGACATCCCATTTGTTGAAATTCTTTAAGCAGTCTAGGCCCCTAAGGGTGCTGAAAAGATGTACATACATACATACGCTTGAATAAAATCATCCTCCTAGCACAGTTGGGTAAACAAAAAAAAAAGGTAAAGTACCTGCAATTTTGTACCTATCACCATTGAAAGACATCTCAATAGTTATCAGCTTATCAGTACTAAATGGGATGTATGATGACACATTAATGGCAATCAAACAATAATAATTATGCAAGTAAATTTTTATCTGCAATTAGTCATGCTTTATTCAACAGGGAAAATTGCATTTTAGATGATGTTATAAATTTTTAGCTATCCATGTGGAATTAAAAAATAATAATTAGTTAATTAGTATCTGGGGGGTTAACTTTGCTTTTAATTCAACTTTTTATCAAAAGTAGCTAAAAGGTACTTACTTTCGCTAACAAGAGAAAGGGGTTAGCAATTTATTAAAAAATAAAATAATACTTCTTTATAATTTTAACTTAATTTCATTCTTGACAACAATGTAGCTTAGAGTGTAAAATTGGTTTCTGCATTAATTGTCTATGTAAACTCGAATTTAATCCATTTTTTTAACTTATTTTTTAAACAGAATCTTTCTTTTTCTAATTGCGAATATTTAAAATTATATATCATATTTAAGTGACAACATTACTTATGCATTACTGGAAAAGTGTAAATAAAATGAAAATGTTTTATTTCCGTATTAAGGTTTATTTAAAATTGTGTGCTAAATAGGACAAGTAAAAAATAATAGTAAGTGTGTCAGTTCTCGAAGTTGCATGTGTTTTTATTCTTAAAAATACACTCGAAGTTTAACCCTTAACTTATTAATGTTTAAATTACTTAAAACTTCTCTTACATACTGTTCTTGTTTCAGGAATATAACTGATATATTTCTAGTAATAACACAATTGGGGTTTTGCTGTGTGTACTTTTTGTTTGTCGCTACTAACCTTCAGGATACGATGCATTTCTTTCATATAAATCTAAGCGTACACACCTATCTGGCCTTACTCTTTCCCTGTATATTAGCGCTAGCAATGGTGAAGAACCTGAAATATTTAACCCCCGTGTCACTTGTGGCTTCGATTATGACGGCTTGGGGCCTCGTAGTAACGTTCTATTACATTCTGCAAGACTTGCCACATACTAGTACGGTGAAAGCTTTTGCAAGTTGGAGTCAACTGCCACTGTACTTTGGAACTGCTATTTATGCTTTCGAAGGCATAGGAGTGGTGAGTTAGAAGTGTTTATATTTATTCATGATTTGCATGCTTAATGAAACACTTGAGATATTACGAGATAGGATGAAATTGAGTTACGTACAGAAACAGGATTCTATTACTGTCATCTATCTCCTACCGCTTATATCATACATTTGAAATGCTAATATTTATTAGTAATTAGTAAATTAGTTTATATTTTATTCATCAACAAGTACGATAAGTTCTCAATATCTTTTGAGATTTCGCAATAATGTTTTTTTTTTGAGTTAAGTCAGTATTCCGTTTAATATGAAAAATTCATGTTTTTTTTTTGTAATCAATGTAACATTTGTGCTTCGTATGGTACGTTAAGCCGTCGATCCCGTCTGTTATCGCTGGATGACAGTCGTTAAACTACGTCAAAGGCGTTTTGGGCGGCATAAAAATTGTCGATAATCGAGTTGGCCACTAACCCTTCCAATTTCCACTGCGGCGCGTGGTGAAGTACTTAGGGTTGCCATAAACCGGATTTGTCCTAGATTTCGGACAAAACCCCAACAATTTATATGTCGGGGGAAATCGGAAATCGCATTCAAATATTTAGGGCAGAGATATAGTTTTCTGAGAGTTACATTTATTAAAAAAATACATATATATTACTATTGAAAAAAAAAACAAGGATTTACCTAAACGTCCCAACATCGCAAAAGGGTTTTCCAGGGGACGGCAATTTAGGTCATAGCAACCCTAAGTATTTCCTACTCATCCTTAGTTAGGACGCCATTAATAAGTAGATGCCTTGTATGAATTCTAGGTATGTAAATTATGTAATGTTTGCAGATTTTACCCCTGGAAAATAATATGAAGACCCCGGAAGATTTCGGTGGCTGGTCCGGTGTATTAAACACTGGTATGGTCATAGTTGCCGTCTTATACACTGCGATTGGTTTCTTCGGATATCTCAAGTATGGCGAACGAGTGCTAGGAAGCATTACGTTGAATCTACCTAATGATATGTACGTGTTATTTTTTTTTGAGATTAAGAAAAAATTCCATACGTCCTAAACGCAAATAAAAAAAAATTATAGGTGAGCCGATTGGAAGTTCTATTGGCTGTAAAACGTATACATGAATA
>LGAG01000343.1:108018-160899 GCA_001278395.1 Lerema accius | reverse complement strand
ATCAACTTGTGCGTAAATATGTCGATATATTATTTCGTTTTTTCCGCAAAGTTTTTTTTATGTTAGGTAATTTTTTCGCAATCGCAAAGGTAAAATGTTACTGGCTTTAAAAAAGTTTTATTTTTAATCTTTTAACCGCTTTAATCCGCGTTGGGACCCCTCAACACACTTGAGTACAAAGACCTTTTAAGATTATAGCACTTAGCGCTTCTTTGAAGTGCCTGTTGTCTAGATAACCGTACCTATCACGATAAGAAATGCATAGTTACAGATTATTTTTCACTTCTATTGCACCTTATTATTGTTTTTGTATTTTTTTTTTTAATTTCATTACATTTAGATTTGATCTCTTATTGATCCGGGGTCCCGAAAAAATACATTTTAAACTCAAAATATTTTATGAAAAAGACATCATTTCTAACACATCTGTATTCCTTTTACAAAATTCCGCTAACATTTTGTCATTATATTTCGTGTAAAACTTATAAATCTTTTTTTTTTATTTTATTTTTTCAGATTAGCCCAAAGTGTACGAGCGGTAATGGCGATGGCTATTTTCCTTTCTTACGGACTCCAGTTTTACGTGCCAATGAATATTGTTTGGCCATTCGTAAAAACTAAGTTGACGTCCGAAAAGGCCTTGGAACATGGAGAAGCTATTACGCGCGTTCTGCTTATTGCTATAACGTGTAAGTAATTTTTGATACATATATCTTTTTAATTATTTATTGCAACACTAAATTCAAATAGGTGAAAGTTAACCCCTCCGATGCGACAGGCGTGATATTACGTCCAAACTAAAATTCGTTTATGAAAAGATATTTTACGATAAAATTTAAAAATAAACGTAAATATGAATGTTGCCTATACCTCGTTTTTTTCGTCGTGATATAAATGTTAAACAATCTTGGCACCACTTTTATTTATTTCATTGATTAAAAAAACGATTTAGAAGTATACAGAAATTTATTTTAATATTAAATTATTGTTTATTCTTTAGTTTTTTTTTATTTGTGTCTGTCTTATTTTTAAAACGATAGTTAGAATAAAAAGACAGTGTAAGATTGTTTACCTTTTATGTCATGACGAAAAAAACGAGCTATTTGTATTTTAATTGTTTTTTTAAAAACTGATGTCTAAAATGTCCGTTATAATTGGCGATATAATTTGAAAACGTCATAATACGCCCTCCGTACAATATGTGATGGCACATAATATCACGTCCATCGTAATAGCGAAACGACCTTCTAATAGAGTTGTCCTCACATTGACAGCGATATACCTACAAAATATAATCACGTATAAAAAGGGTAATAAAGATGTCAATTTTATTATAGCTACGTTTTCTTAATGCCTATTTTAATCGTAAATAAATCAGAATGGTTTGCTACGAAAAGCTCAAAAAATCACAATATATCCTGGGCTGTCTTTTTCGTTTTCCATGTCATTAAAGTACGAGTATGTTTAAAACGTCTTTAAAAACTCAAAATACAGAGTGTTCTAGGATGACAGTATAACTACACGAAATCGCTTAGTTTTAATATACAAGAGAACATCGCATATTGTGTATTTGATTAAAACAGATGTGAATACGAGGCTGCAAATTGTTATTCATAATGCTATCGTGTTAATGGATTACAATAAGCACATAGTCTGTCATAAATCATGTACTAAGTTCATGATCATACATCAAAAAATACCACATTGAAATTCTAGTTTTAAAATAAATCAATGTGTAAATATTTGGAATTTGTAGGTACTTATAAGTATAAGTAAGTACTAGTTTAACTTGTATATAATGAAACAGGAAGTTATTAATATTATCATCATGTAAACGTAAACAACGATTAAAACGATTTGTGTAATACGGCCGTTGTTTCGCAATTATTTGTTCAAAATAAATGTATTAAAAAGTGTGTTAATATCAAATACCTAACATAATAAGCTTATCAGTTACTCTGGGAAATTTTATTAAAGTATGTTTGTTTGCAGTGCCCATATCAACCGACAAACGTATCTATTGCTCCTATTGCATTATAATAATATAATCTTATCTACAATTATTAACGTTTTGCATAGTAATTGAACTAAAATACGTATCGATTATTTATTTAGCTGCAAAGAGTAGCGGCCTTAAAACCGTCCCAGACGTTACAGTGTAAATATTTAATACATATTACGTATACGCAATATATGACTTTTATCTAAATAATAATTGGTATTTTAAATATTAGAATTCATTTTAATTACACGTCTTACTATCGTCCATCAATGTCGATATTAAAAATGCTAATTTGCTACTTTACATAAGTTAAATTAGTAAATTAAGTTTTATAAATGTAGGCCCGGATTTTCTTGTTTAATTTAACTACTCATAAAGTTCTCGTACGTAACAAAGTAGTTACAAAATCAAGTAGTTCCACTACCACTTACATAATCTAACGTTTTACTGTCAGAAATTAATCGTTTAGTATTTCAACATGTACCATTATAGGTTTAAACTAAATAATCTCATTGAAATTTATGATAAAGCAAGATTAAATGCAGTTTATTGCGTGGAATTGCGTAACACGACATGCTAACGTGGTTATTGATATAACGGGCGCCGGATGCTTCGTGTGAATTTTATTGAACAGCCAAGAATGCTTTGTGTAAACATTATAGAGGAACTCGCTATTGATACGAGTTATATATGAAATTGAAAATGCCAATACAATATCAGTTTTAAAACAAAGGCATATTACGTCACATCCTTTCTTTTTCATAATGGCTTATTAATCATGCAATTAAAGGTTTACAGACTAAACCAAAATATCTATTGTTCTATCAATATTTGCCGTCTGTAAATAATACGATTTATTTTGCACATAATAAATTTTTTAAGAGGATAAGGCACAATAAAAAGAAGTGATGAATGGAAAAAAAGTAAAACGTAAGTACTTTAGGGTTACGACAATATTATAATGTACTTAGGAAGGATCGACTGAGCAACGACAATATACGTAAGAGCTCGACACTTCGGTTCCGTATGTGATTGAGCAATAAAATACCATGAGCATAAAGTGGTGACCTATATATCGCTTAACCGTATTCTATGTCCAAGTGAAAATATATCACGTTTTATTTATACGTATTGTTACTTAATCACGATTCTGACACAATGCAATCATGGACGTTTAATTGATAAGGGTACCCCAAATACTTAACGTATCGGTTTGGCACTGAACTGAGGTTATCGTTTTCGCATAAATCGTTATTTGGGTTTAGATACACGTAATGTAGGTACAACAAAGGATGACGAGTAGGTTGTTTTGCAATTTTTAAATAAATAATGTGTTAGTCAGTTTATTTGATGAATATGTTGGGAACGATGGTAGGAAGTAGTGACTGTCTGAGTAATTTTTTGGTAGATTTTAATTTTAATAGTAATTTTCTCATCACCTCTCATAAGATATAATCTTTAATTTTAGTTTTGGATTTGTACTGAGACAAAATCGATTGTGTCTGAGTGCTGATACAACAAGAAAATTTAAGCACGCCATTTACTTTATTACAGCCTATAAAAACTAAGCTAAACTCGTGTACTGATACTGATACTAAACTAATTGCCTCGCAAAAACCTCTTAAACTTTTATTTTATTAGAATTCAGTTATTGTTATGATATTTCCATGGGAGCAATACATTTGTAACGCTAAAAAGATTGTAAAAAAATACATTGAGTAAAGATCTATATACAGTAATCAACCTACATTTATATAAAAAAGTAATGCAAAGGCAATTTGATTCTTATAACCTTCCAGTACGTCGTACTCCTTTAGTCAAAATGAAACTATAAAAATAAACTTTTTTATTAACAAAAATTAAATTGACATTCAAACATTATTTTTTAATCTTCTAAAGACGGTTTCTAACATCTACAAATGAATAGCAAAACAAGCAGAGTGCGTACGTTCGTAAATATACGTCACCGTATTAATTCTTCCCCAAACGTAATAACAAACAAATACCCGACAATCACTTCACAAGCCCACATACCATTTCGCTGTTTGTGTAATTAGGAAAATTTCCAATCGGACGCCAACACGACGTGATAAGTTATACGCGGAAAGATCCCAACTCGTATAACGGACTTGCACATTGACATGGTTTATTGGTAGAGCAATTAACCGATTTCTTTTATTTCTTACTTTCACTACATACGTTTTTTATTTGTTAATAAAGTTATAGTTATTGTTAAGCGTCATTTGGCGATAATTTCTAAGCTTAAAATAAGAAATTCGTTATCTTAGAAATATGCAGAGATCTTAGAGAAATTTGGTTTTAAGAACGTAGCAATTTTTAAAAACTTGTATTATTTAAAAATTGTTTACTAACTATTTCTTGGACTGTTATAGTCCTATGTCGATATAATCCTGTTTTAATGTTATAACCATTCTACCTAAAAGTATTAGTGACTTTTAGTATACTCCTAAAAACTTTAAAATAAAATGAAGAAATTCTGCGACCTGATAACCCGATGTATGTTTAAAAAACAATAAAAATATGATTTCTCTTTCATATATATTTACTAATTGTAATCTTTTTTATCAGTTTCAGCGGCAGCCCTGATTCCAAACTTGAGTGGTATTATATCTCTCGTTGGAGCATTCAGCAGTTCTGCGCTTGCCCTAATTTTCCCGCCATTTATCGAGATAATGACGTTCTGGCCTGATCGTCTCGGAAAACACGATTGGAAGTTGTGGAAGGACGTCTTGATAATAATCTTCGGACTAACCGGGTTCATGTTTGGTACCTACGCCAGTGTAAAGAATATATTAAAATTCCCCTAATCCATGACTCGATAAACGGTTACAGAAAATATTTTGACGGCATAATGACAATAATTTATTGTAGCTTATACTGCAGCTTATTATTTTAAGTTGCACAAAAAATTTTAACCAAAGTAAAATGAATATTTATAATAGATTAAGAATATTATAGTATTACGTCGACGTTACTGTGTGGTCTGAATAATAAGATCTTGATAGTATATCCCTGTTACTTCGTGGCTTTACAGATTTACTTAGTAGTATCTATCTAGTTTGGAGTCTTAAAACAATAGTACATAACTTGAGCTGCAACGAGAATTTAAACGCAAATCAAATATAATGACACAATATTCCGTAGTTTCATACTATTTCATATTATATTCATTATATCACATCGACTAATGACGGAATTTGCCAAAAAATTTTTTATTGATATTAATCGAACAACTAATTTTAGTGATTTTGCATTAAAATTCACACTAAATCAAAATGGAAAATGTGTATTCGTAGATGTTTTTAATTAAGCTTTTAGGTGTCGTAAAAACAAAAACTTTGCATTCCATGTATTGGGAACTTATACTGTACCTGTGCTATTTTAATGTATTGTTTATTTATTTGTATAATTATTTTTTGTAATATTTTTGTTATTACTAAAATGTTTTATTTATTTAATCTATCAACACAGCTTACACTTGTGTATAAAATATGTGTTGTTATCAAGTCATTTCATAGTGGATTTATTATATCAATGTAAGGTGATGATGCTATTAGTATTAAAAAGTGATATTGGGCTGGATATTAAGAAAAATGTCCACATAAATCAAGCATAATATGAATAACGTGTTGCTTCCACAAAAAAAAATCTATAACAGATGTCATTTTTTATCTCTTCAATAACTTTGTCATAAAATTTCATCAAATTCATTAATATTTTTCACTAATTATTCTCGATAGTTTCAAAATCGACATGACCATAGGATCTTATTTGAATATCAAAGAAAGATTGATACGTAAATTAAAATCTATTAAATACTTTCTGTAATTAGCACAATTTTAACTTTAATGCAAATACTTAAAGCATGGGTGTGATATTATATTACAATTAATTAATAATATTCATTCTGTTTGAAAGTTATTAAACCGTCGTCAGACTTAATTACGTTTTTAATTTATAAACAAAGTTTATTTTTATAACATATTATTTTTACATACATTTTCATGTAATACATTGTTCGTTTTGGAAAACGGATTTTGGTTGGACGTAATATCACGCCAGTCGCGTGGAAGGGTTAAGATTTTACGTATTACTTGTTCAATAATTTATGATAAAAAATAAACAAATAAAAAACGCACGAATCACATGCTACACAATTTTTTTTTTTAGAAAATTATGTAATTTTTTTATTTATAATTATATATATTTTTTTATATTTATAAAGGACATAAGAATAGTAAATATTTGCTGTGATTAAGACATGGGACAATAGAATTCAATATAATTTTATGTAAATTCAAAAATAGACGTGATTTTTCCCCGCCAAAAATTAGTATAAAATTCCTCTTAAGAAAATAAATAAATTCTTATTTTTTTTTGTATCATTGGCCATTAATCTTTTCACTTTGCAATTTTTCAAATATTCATTATCCAGTTTTTTCTTAAAGCAAAAAAAGTATTCATCGAATTTAATATTCATTAATAATAGCAGCACTTAACTCGTGCGTACAAAAAAAACATAGTACATTATAGCAAGTTTCTTGTAAAAAACAGATTAAAAAAAATATTTTTGTCAAAAGGGTTCCCTATACAACTCAATCTCGTATTTACATAGGTAATAGTCGTAATAGTTATAGGACAAATTAATGTTACCTGTGATTTTCTCTTTGTAGCATTTATCTATAATTTTAAATATGGAAATAGAATTATTAGAAAAAATGTAGACTTAATTTTATTTATTAATTTGCCAAGCTATGAATTGAGCTTTAATAATTATATTTTGAGTGTTTGTTTTAGCGCCGTTTATTATTAAATTTTAATTGGTAATGGTTACCAAAAATTGTTATAAATATTATTTTTGTGCAGTACATATTGTATATTATTATTAAAATGTTATGCAGATCATAAATTGTTTTTTTTTTTCAATTTCATCATCCCTGTGTCCCAGTTATTCCGTGTGATAACCAAGATTTTGCGGCTTTGGCGAGTGATAACAGGACCTATTAGGTCAAATGATAATACATAATTTATTCAAGAATTAATGGAGATTATTCAACTGCGGAGACCACCGAATAAGCCTGTATTTTTTATTCCAATAATATTTAGTGCTCAACAATGTCTGCGGCTATGGTTACAAATCTGTTAACTCTCTGGTACTACCCTGCCCTACGATTAGATGGGTAATGAGCATCATTAGATCATTACATAATATGTGGTTACCCTTCCGCGCATCCGATTCCCGAGAAAATGAACTTCGGTTACAGAATCATAGTGTCGGTAATACTTTCTTAGGTAAAACGCTTATTTTTACGTCCGGAACTTATCATTGGGTAGTTCTTTTGCCGAGTATAAATAATAGAATCAGTTTTTCTATCATGACACATAAAATTGAGATGGCGCTGTAAAAAAGCAGAAATTAGAACGTATAAAATATTAAGATAAGTTTGATGGGTAGATAGCAGTATAATTTTAATAATGAAGTAATTAAATATTAAATTTCATTTTGTATTACATTATTAATTTGTATTCGCGTTTTCTTGGACTCGATTGATTACACACTAGTGTTGAGTAGGACACACATGAAGTGCGACATTTGTCGCGGACAAGCTCGCAGTTTGTAAGAGCAGTACAGAACGATTGTGTGTACCGCCTCTTTCTAATTGTAAGACCTACGTCTCAGTCTTCTCTGATACTACAAATGTCAATTTGTAAGGTGAGACAGAGCATGAGGCGACCCACACAACATGACAACACGTATCTTGTTATTCAGTTAAATGTATGAAATTGTAAGAGATAGCAATCATGACAAATTTGTCATGTTATAGACAATATAGACCATAGTTTTTTTTTATATGGCGTTGCCGTATATACGCTCAGCCAAGACAAAGTGCGAGAATAAAACTATAATTTATGAAAAAAGTTTTTGGAAGTTCGGAAAAAGAAAGATCGGGCACGTATGAATGAAGAAATAGCTAGGAAATAAAATATTTAGTTTATGTTACTAGATACAAGTACATATTGTCACTAACAAGTAAACAACCGAAAACAACAATGATAAAATCTAGTTAATTAGTTTGTGAATAAAATTAAATAATTGCCATAGACCAAAAATGCTGTCAATATAAATATCGAGTTCATAATCTATATTTCACAGACTACAAATGTCAGAAGAAAGAAAAAAAACATATTTTTGTGTTATTGTCTTGTAGTTTTCGCACATTTTTGGCTGTTTATAAAATTTTGATTAATATTTTACTGTATTTACATACATAGCTGAAACTACTTAACATGTAAGTAGTTAGGTAACTGCTCTTCGAAAAAGTATCGATGATTCCTTACAAGGATTTTAGTTTTTCAATTCTTTATTTTATAAAACAAATAGAAATAAACATTTACTAACGCAATTATGATTTTATTTTTCATAAAACTTAATTTTTATTTTTTTAATGTAAGATTGCAACGTAATGTTATGAGTAAACTAATGCTTATGCAAAGAATAATAATTTACTCATTTCGATTTTAGATCCTAATGTGTGATTTTACATAAATAAAAAAAAAATTTGATACTTATATTTATGACTTTAAATATCATTGTATTTACAGGTAAAAGTATAAAAATTGTCGCATCACTCATTATTATTTACTCAAAACTTTGATTACATAATGTCCTGCAACATTACGTATTGCTTCTTCTTGCATTAAATGTACTGCATTATATTACAGCCTCTAATAAACACCTCGCCTCATTTGAAGTGGGACGCTGTCCCAGTACATTTCAAAAATGAGGCACCTCTTACAAACTCTTTCTCAAACCTTGTACTACCCAACACTATTACACACAAATAAAAATTAAAAAGTTCTATAGACAACACTTCTCTTTACGTTTATTTATTTTGATCTATGGATAAAAGAATTTATTATCTGTTGACCAAAAAAAATAAAAAGTACTGTAGAAAGTTTCCGAACGAAAAAACTTCACCGATGGGCAACACTCCCACTCAGTCAGTCAGTAGAAATGTCATTAATAGACAACAATTAAAAAATGTCGGAATCGTGTCAAGACGGTAATTGTCATGGAAATAATGAATATGGGCCTGACGAATCACCAACGAAGCTTATTGTTAATTACATTCCCGAAGTCATGACGCAGGATATGATGTTTTCACTATTTTCGACCATGGGTAAATTAGAAAGTTGTAAATTGATTGCTAACAGAGGGTATGGGTTCGTCGAGTACTCTTGTCCCGAGGATGCTGTGAAGGCACGGAAGGCGTTCAATGGCCTTTTAATGCAGAATAAAACGCTGAAAGTGTCGCACGCTCTCCTCAACCCGGAGCTGAAGCCGCCCTCGAAACCGGAAGCCGATTGGAACCTCTACGTATGTAACCTGCCTAATGAACTAACCTTGCAGGATTTACATGGACTTTTCGCACAATTCGGTAAAATAGTAAATTCACGCATAGCTGCAGGTATAGCTTTCGTTTTATATGAACATCAATATGAAGCCGAGAGGGCGATCCAAAATATTAATGGTGCTACACCGCCTGGATTTTTACATCCTTTAACTGTTAAGTATGCTAATAAAAGTAACCCTAACAAACATAAAAACAATAATAACAATTTTGCTAAAAGCCCTTTGGTAAAGCCTTTTCATTGGATTAATCACATGAGTGCTATTAATGACCATAATTCTCCAAACACATGGTCTATTTATATTTATAATATTGCTCCGGAGGTAGAGGAGTTGACTCTCTGGCAGCTGTTCGGTCCTTATGGTGCTATTGTATCTGTTAAGATAATTAAAGACCATCAGACTAATAAAAGTAAAGGATTTGGTTTTGTTACTATGAGAAATTATGACCAGGCAGCGATGGCCATCCAAGCACTGAACGGGCATGTAATCCAAGGCCAGCCCCTGTCTGTTAGTTTTAAGACGCAAAAGAGATAATGTCACAAGCCATGCGCTCCTAAACTACAATATCAGTACAGTAACAGATAGACAAAATGTATACATTATCATGGATTGGCAACTACTGGAAGATGCAATAGCTCTGAGTGGTATTCCCGCACATCATAACTTCATTGACTTGTCGACTATTGTTAAAATATTATATTACTTTGAGCTATCAACATTGTTAAGTTTGTTTCTTATTATGAATAATAATTTATTCAGTTTGCTCGTTAAATGTTTCAAGTTTACTAGAAGTTAAGATTTGTATTGAATTTGATTGTTGTTTGGAAGTTCAACATCAGTTGTGAGCTATGTGCTTTGATTATTTTTATCTATTGTTTAAGTATAATAAACCATTATAAAATGTGCTTTTACAAGATCTAACTAATATAAGCCACATTGAGATGTTTAATCAGCTATTAGTTTTAGTTGTACACTTTTTATAACATGATGTCTATTTAGGTAGAAAAAACGAAATCTAGATTATATCATATTTATACATTTAGTATAAAATTTGCTGAATTAAAGTTCATTTTCACAATTTTCAAAATGTGTCTTTATTTCCCTAATTCATGTACCTATTACATTGTTAGTTACCTAAAATTTGCCGTCATTATTATTTAAATTATTTATCGAATAATTTTACTACAGTAATAGTAATTTATTGATAAACTAGTTACTAACCATAATTTTATAACTTTACAAGACTCCTAACTTTTACAGAAAATTGTATTTTTATGTTAATCTCCCTGAAAAATTATATTCATTGGTTAAAATATAATATAACATTGCGGTTGCGGAAATTGCATATATTGAGATAAGCAAGCATGTTATATGCCTTAATATCAAGGTAAAATGAGCTCTATGGACTTTACTCAAAGTCGTAAATTAAATTGAGCGCGCATGTACTAATGCGGATTGCAGCTCAAAGATAACATAGCTGGCGCCACTAGTACGGTTTATGGAATGCGCCTCGTGTCTCACTATTGACATAGCGTGTCACTGTCATTTACATTTTTTTAAGTGTGGCGCACACCTATAATTGCGGCATGCGTAAATAGCGGAATTTAAACGTAAATTAACTGTTTGTTGCGTCTCGTAGTGGATATTTTCGCATTTTCGGTTCTATTTGTTATACTATACTATTCTTTAATCCATCATCACGGCATTCTCAAACATAGAACACTATAAAAGAACATAGATTAAAACAATTCAAGCATGAAAACAATAACCTACATAATAAATTTTAATTAAATCTGTGATTAAATACAAGTATCTTAATTTTTTTTCTACTTGTGCATGTTGCATAACAAAATAGTTTCTTAATTTTATAACACCATAAGTTTATAAGTATTTATAAGTTATTTTTAAAGATATAAATAATATCTTTGTGCGCTTGTAATATAGTCTATGGCTGGCGGTAATTTTGAATTAATTTAATCACTACAGAAGAGTCACTATTGTCACTGGACATTCCTAGTTTCCTACCTAGTTTGTGATTCCTACATTAGCAACACCGATAACTTGGCGACCAAAAAGATATAAAAAAATATATCTACATATTATTGGCTCTCAAAGATCCTAAACCCCCATTTAAAAATAGTATGAATCAAATAGAGTAGTTATCAGGAAGGCTATATTGAAAGATGATAATTAATAGTACCCAAAGAAACTACATAAGTACGGTAATAAACTTTCATTGACCACCAATCGGCTGACGTTTTTCACCTATCTTTCCAAACCCTTATGTTTAATTAAATTTATTATGAATTACAGATAGGTACCTACTTTAAAATAAACATTAAACTTTTATCAACTAATATAACCGTAGCAAATCCAAAAACCCAATAGATTTGCATACCAACAGTTCAAAAATTTATTTGCATGCAATTTGTAGCTTAGAATTTAGATTAAACTTTCAAGGTTAACATTTTGCGGAACAAATACTACAGGCGCATGCTCCGTGCTCTACTAAGGAAGGGTCGATATCGATACTAATTGTAACATACGAGATGTTGTTAAGTCATCGTCAAAGGCAAAAATTAGTGATATAGAAGCAGTAAAAGGGTTTTAAATTATTGTAAAGTGTAAAGTGGCGGTGGCGGACGGAGAAAGTTCTGTAGTGGCGGGGGGCGTTAGCCTCGCCGTGAGTAGCAAGGTAAGTGAATTAGGTGTAAGATTACCCGACTCCGTATAGATGCTAATGATTTTCGAGTGTATGTACGTCTATTTCTCTGGCACGTTCTAAAATCAAAACAGCGACACATTTTTTCTTCAAGGATGTGATTTTTTTTTTTTTTTTGAAATACCCCTCAATTTTCCGCAGTCAAATTGTTTTGTATTCTGTTAGTGGTTAAAGTTGATGTACACTTATGAATGCTCTGTGCCCTATTAAACTTAGGTAACCTTAAGAATTAGTCTGTTATCTAACTGTTTTGGGTGTCCTATAAATAAATATATGTATAAGTAAATGGTTAGTTGTTTATTAGGTCCCTTTAATATTGGTTAGTTAGTAGCCAACTAAAGACCCATTTAATATTGTATCCAGGTATACCCAAGTCCGGGGGCGGCGCGCGGCGTGTGGGCGCTGCCGCAGCCGCCCCCGTGCACGATGGCGGCAGAGGAGCCCCCTCCCTGCTCCCCCATGTCCCCCGACGCCCCAGCAACGCAGCCCCGGATCACCACCAACCTGGGGCACCATTCTGACTTCTATCAGCTGATATTTGAGGCTGTTCGATCTGGGTAGGTAACCGCGGTAGGTCGCTCTAACAAAACAGACCCACTAGTGGCCACAACTTCGCCCGTTCGTGTATAACGGTCGGACTGGACGTAACTGCTTGATGTTCAGAGCCGTCTCAGGGCATGTCGGTACCCTCGAGTAAACACGAATTTGGGATGCCGTTTGGAAAGTAATGAGTAACAAATTATGAACTGTAGGTATATCACATCTGGATCGGTAATCACTAATAGTATGGAAAATACCGTCAAAACCTCGTTAATTGTTGCTCGAATACAAATTCTAGTACTAGTTCTTATATTTTAGAGTACAAATTTATCAGTCATTCACGGTTTCCTTCACATTGTAGACCCAAGGTCAATGCAACGTTATGATAAAAATGGAACTGTTCAAGTTAAATACTACAGCTTTCGTTCACAGTGAAGTATCAGAGATCGAGCGTTTGGTGGAGAAACTAGGTGTGGAAATCTTGAGTGCTCGCGACCAGCATGGTTACACTCCTGCGCACTGGGCTGCGCTCGACGGCTGCGTTGCTGTCATGAGATACCTGATCGAGAGAGGAGCACCTATAGACCTGTCTTGTTTAGGTACCCAGGTAGGTGCAGTTGTGTAGAAAATACGTTAAAAAATCTTATAAGGTAAGGTGAGGTAAGACTAACACACGGGGCAAGACTAACACTGTCTATTATCTCGATACGTATAGCTTAGTTACGAAATTCTTCTAGTCTGTAAGAAAGAACAAACGTAAATGTTCTCGGCTAAAACACACACATGTCGTTTCTTCAAGTGCATATCGAGATAATAGACAGCGTTAGTCTTGCCCCGTGTGTTAGTCTTACCCCACCTTACCTTAAAAAATATGAAAACATAAAAAATCCTTAAGTCCTTTTCAATAACACTTATAAATAGCAGCCTACATTTAGTAAAAAAATATGCAGGTAGGTTAGAAAAAATCAAAGTCCTTTTCAGTAAAACTGAACTTATGGATATCTAAATTTAATTACACGGAATTATCTAGGTCTAGGTATAAGCATCTTAGTAAATGCTAAACCATTCCTTCAGAAAGACTTTTTATTATTTAAGTAGCCAATACACAAACTGACGACCAACGGCAGCAAGACATTAGCAACAGTATCAGAAAAATTTTTGGCGAAAAAAGACAAGAAAATTGTAATTAAATTATGTACCTACAGTTCCCAAAAATTAATTGCATATCTTTTGACTATTTCATCAAGATACCAATGCAATAAAATCTATTACCTGGTGCATATAAATTAATAGGAAAATAGCAATACAATTGCGCCTAGACTCCCTTCTAGGGCACCAAAGTATTCATCAATCAATTCATACAGTACCGAAGTCGGTTGCAATGCATCTATGAATATAAATAGCCAATGATTTGCATTAAAATATCATTTGGCAAGGTCTTAACAATAATTATTATGTATTGTAATTATTTGTAAGGTATGCAATGATTACTTAGTGTTTTGAACGTTAGTCTTTTAGCAGAAAGTTCCTATTTCAAAGCCGGCACATACCTCTAATTTCCAAAGAATTATGTGCATTGCAAACTAATTATCACTTGCTTCGGTAAAAAAACATCGTGAGGAAACCTGCACACCTGAGAGTTCTCCATAAAGTTCTCAAAGGTGTGTGAAGTCTGCCAATCCGCACTAGACCAGCGTGATGGACTATGGCCTGTACCTACCTGTACTGTGAGAGGAGATTCGAGCCCAGCAGTGGGACAAATATGAGTAGTCTAATATAATGTAATGTGTTTATAGGGACCTCGTCCAATACACTGGGCTTGCAGAAAAGGCCATGCCTCAGTGGTGCAAGTTCTTTTACAATCGGGTGTAGCTGTCAATGCCGCTGACTTCAAAGGTAAGTTGGCCATAGACAGACTTCCAGCTGAAGCAGTCGACGATATTGTTTGAAGCGACTGCTTCAAGCGCTAGTAAAGCGATCATACAAGCAACTGTGTGAAGCTATTATGAAGAGATTTTGTTCCGAAGAGTCAATTTTTTCCGTGTCCAGCTTAAGTATTGACACGAAAAACTGTTTTAGGTCTAACACCATTAATGACAGCATGTATGTATGGGAAAACAGCGACGGCTGCTTACCTCCTCGGCATGGGGGCAGCTACTAGGCTCTCAGACATCAATGGAGATACGGCTTTACACTGGGCCGCATACAAGGGCCACGCAGATTTAGTTCGCCTCCTCATATATTCTGGCGTTCCCTTACATTGTACCGATAATTTCGGGTCAACGCCCTTGCATTTGGCATGCCTGTCCGGGAACCTGACATGTGTAAGATTACTTTGTGAGAAGGTAATAATAGCTTCTACTTTCGTTTTTGATAAACAAATCATATATTTCATAGGTATATCTTCCTAATGTAACATAGTTACCTACTAGGTATTTCGCCAATTATAGGTATCGGTATAGCTACTAGGTGTAGCCGTAAATTTATTTGCGTATGATGTATTTTTATATGGGATGGAACCTTACATTTTTTTATAAAAATATCATAAGTTACTCGCCATAGCATGAACTAATTGCCAATGAAAGTTTCATTACCGATTATGATTACCAGTAAGTATAGGTATAGATTATCTTAACCGACAGATAAACAGCCAATTTTTTTGGCCATATTTACGTAACGTGGGTGCCTAATAGGTTTTCACGTGTAGGTACCTACTAATAAAAAAAAGCTTTTATTTTGATTTAACAAACGGGTATGTAGGAATTTTGTCTGGTCTGTATGTGAAGAAATGATGTTGGTCTGTATAGATATTGTTATTAACCGATTTTTATAATTATGGTGTATATAAGTATTTATTTCTGTAATTGTTGCTTTTTAAGGTAAAAGCAGAATTAGAACCTCGCGATAAAAATGGAAAGACTCCACTAATGTTAGCACAGAGTCACCGGCACGCAGAGGTTGTCAAACTATTGCAAAAGGAAATGAAACGTAAATCTCACTGGATGCCTCCGCTGTCGGAGCTGTGGGCGCTGTTGTTCGGGGGCGCCGGACAGTCGAAAGGACCGCTTTTGTTCTTCCTAGGATCTGTACTTTTGTGGGGCTATCCGATGTATATTATACGGGTAAATGTTTTTTTTATCTTTTTCTAAATTTTTCAGCAAAGGTTTTTTTGCATGATCACTTTAAAAAATCTTATGATTTTTCGACTTAAGTTATGATACAATATGTATCAGTGTATTTGTAGGTATTCAAATTCAAATTCAAATTCAAATCATTTATTTCGTCTTAGGAACTAAAAGCTCACTTAACGAACGTCAAAATTTTTTAAATAATCTAAACAACACAGAATGAGTTTAAAAATAAGAATATAAACAAACATGTTACAATAAAAGTCTCGATAGACAAAACCTGTCATAACATCGGCTTTATAAAAGACAACATTCAATGTTTAAGCTTTGAAAATCATGAAAAAAATTAGTTAGATTATGTAGATATTACTCCATTTATAAAAGATTGGGGTTACAAAATGTAATTAATTTCGTCTTTCTTAAACACTAAAAAAAACAATGTTGGAAAAAGAGGCATATAGTAACTGTCATTTTAATGACAATCTTGTAATGGAGTTATATTTAATAATAGTTAATACGACTAATAACACCTATTTAACAACTAATTCCAGTGTATACCATTAACATGGAATACTTTACGTCTATCGCACTACTGTTTCCTATATTGGAATGGTATAATGTGGCTAAGTTGGGTGATAGCCAATCGCCGGGACCCGGGATACATCCCACAGAACTCTGAAACATACTACCGCGCCATACGACAGATACCATACTATGATAAATGGAAGAAAAGAAACGTTATACTCTCTAGATTGTGTCATACGTGTCGGTGCTTGAGGCCTTTGAGGTAATAATGTATTATTATTATTATGTAACTAATAATAAACTTTTTTTTTCTTTTTTTTCCTTAGATGTCCTCTAAAATCTTTTTTTTTTAATTATTTTATGTTTTATTTTGGTTCTCAAGGATAATCATTTTCTTTATTTCTCAGTCGACAACCCATCGATGATACCTCTAAAGGTATCATAATACTAATCAGAATAATTTGTGTTATGGACGACGATGTCTATTTATCATCTTGTTGGAGCTTTATCGATTACTTTCTCAAAAAAATACAAAAAATATAATAGCCAGCTACTTACCACCATTTTTTAAATGCAATATTTAATGTCCGTCGGTTATAATTTTAAGAGTCTCTCATAGAGAAAAAATCTCTTTGAGACGATGATTACCTATTAAAAAGTTGCTTTAAAGTTTTAATTATTTCGTGTAACCCGAATTTAAAATTCTATATTTTATTCTCTACAGGGCCAAACACTGCAGAATTTGCAAGCGTTGCGTGGCATACTTTGACCACCACTGTCCTTTCATATACAACTGTATTGGCGTCCGGAATCGAATGTGGTTCTTTCTGTTCGTCATGAGTGTTGCCATTAACTGTACACTGTCGATATACTTCGCTTGTTACTGCCTGGTTTTAGAAGGATTTGGCCTCTTATATGTACTGGGATTATTAGAAGCTATTACATTCTGCGCGCTTGGTTGGATTTTGACGTGTACTTCGGTAAGGATTTAAAAAGTTTTTTCATAAATAACACTCATAGCGTTTTGTACCCATTGCGTAAGGTAGTTTTTCGAGTGTATGTATGTATATATGTCCATTTCTTTGGCTCGCTCTACAGCCTAGAAGATGCGACGGTCCCCAACGTGTGACGTGTCACTGGATTTGTGTTTAGCTACTCTATTAATAACTGACATAAGATTTATTAAAAGTACTTAATATATGTATTGTTCTATGGTCATAAGCTATAAGGCCATAAGTTTTTTTAGGTTAACACAACCTCATCCCAAAAAAATAATTATCAGTCCATTTTTTTTTCTAATAATTATTACTTATTATAACAAATATTGTGAGTACTTAAAACAAATAGGTCTAATATAAACCATTTTATTTCTTTACAGATCCTCCACGCTTGCATGAATTTGACGACAAACGAAATGTTCAACTACAAAAGATATCCGTATTTACGAGATAAGCGAGGTCGTTATCAAAACCCTTTTTCCCGAGGACCTATTATGAATTTAATAGAATTCTTCGTATGCCTTCCTGATAAATGTGATGAACAGGACCTCTTTTATGAAGAAAATATATAATGAAGCATTATATAACTTTGGGAAAGTATCAGAACTTTTTGTTGAGAACCTAACATTTTATACTATACATGTTACGTTATTATTAAATAATCGAAAAAAGCGCTACAAGCTATTTTACATACGTCCATATTGACTTCACGACAGATAAGCTGTCTCGTTCTTAATTAAAAAAAAAACTCGACTTCAATTCTTTTGTAACGGCGCGAATATTTCATTATGTGTAGTATAAAATATATTGGGGATCTAACTGATGGTTGTATTGCCTACTTCCCTTTAAGCTTTCAATGAAAATTAAATTACCAATTTCTAAACATTTCTCTTACACACAATTGCACCTACATTCATAAGAAGTTATAATACCGATATTCATTTTGTTTTAAATTTGAACTTCCTTAGCTTTTATAGTTATAATAATAAATTCCCTCTTATTCCTATACCAAAAGGTGATAAGGATAATTTTAACTAATATTGAACGTGGCTTTATTGCAAAAAAATATAGATGACTTTTTGCCATGGCTATTTATTAATGACTGCTGAAAAACTTAATATTATTTTTTATAAGCCTATTTATATTGTAAAATTTTTCACACTGGTTAATCGAGTTATACATTTCTAAGACGAAAAACTTGTATTGAGAAAATCATCAAATAGATCAAATATTTGAATTCATGAAAAATACATAGGAGATAACAAAATTAAATAAAAAACGAATAGTTCGTTAATTTTACTTTTTTAATTGGAACAAAACCTTACACAATTTATGTCCAGCATTAATTAATGTAGGTACAGTAAGAATAATAATAATCTAAACTACAAACTGTAAAATTGGTGCGATGTTAATACACTTAGTTCCATATTGTAGCAGCATTATGATTTGTGCAAAGTAAACTAAATAAATATTTTTAATTTAAGTATTGTTTCATTTGTAATGATCCATTACTAATAGTTTACCCATCTAAATATCACATTTCACTTACACATCAGTCTAAATATTCATATGTATTGTAAAATGCACTGTCATACCTTCAATTTACACAACGCCTGTAATATTTGGGTCATTTTCTATTTGATTATGAAACATTGTTACACTGAAAATAATATGTTATTATAACAAAATTTCTTGCAAAAATGTAAATTAGGTATTACTCGATTACATAATAGATTTAGAGTAGGTAGGGTGTATATTTTAATCTCTCTCTCTAACACTTAAACAAAAAAGCAAATAAAACTATGTGCGACTTTGAATCCCAATATTTATGTAATAGAGTTATACCTATTAACATAAAAGTTTTGACGTTAACACAACACCAAAAAATGCGTTAAAGTTATTAAATTTTAGATGTCAGAACTTTTTTGTGAATTGACGTATATGTAAATTGAAGATTTCGTTACTTAGTGCAGTTTTATTACCGTAATAATTACTGTAACATTTTTCTTGTACACAAAACTGGCTTCATAATTGTTTTTATTAGGTAAAAACTGCTAATATCTGCCATTACAATACACATGAAGTATTTTAAATCTTACAAACCACATATCCTATTCAGCATTACCTAAACTTTTAAATAACTGATAAACTATTGTTATCCATTTACTTTTATCTGTTTATTTTTTATATGAAATCAAAGAGCCATACATACTAACCATGCTACAAAATGCGACCGACTAGTGAACATAACATGTAATCATATGTGGTGTATAATACTGATGTGTTGTCTAACACTATCACAAAGCTTAATCAGATTTTTAAGCCAGATCCGTACCGGCTATAAGATATGACATCTATGGCAGTATCCAGAGGAGAAAAAATTTGATTTTCGTATCGAAAAAAAAAAAAATTTCACACTTACAAAAAAAATATTTTTTAAACTTAGTTACTTTTTCCACCGGGCTAGAGTTAGAATTTCCCCTTAAAGAGGTTAAAAAAATCTGGCTAAGCCATAGATTCATAATCTCATACATTCCATAATTCCAAACAATCTACCCTATCGTTAATAAGTTATAAGTAATAACATAGCAATCAGTTCTGTTAAACGCACAAAAACACTAATTCACAACAATACATTTATCTATTTTATCTCTATGGTAAAAGAATGTATTTTCGAAAAAAAAACATTTCTTACCCACAAAAATCTCAATATAAATAAAATTCGAGTTACACTCTTTTTACTCTTAAACCGATTGTTTTAAGAAAATAAAACCAAATTCACTGGTTTAAGTCAACTTTTTTAGGACTTGCATTTTGATTCCTACAAAAGTGGATTATTTTCTCCACTTAATAATAGTAATAATATAATAGGAAAGAAATCAACTTAGCAATTTCTTACAGACAATAATAAAACAGTAGTAAAATAAATCATGTAATAAAAAGCAGAAATGAAAAAATAAAAAACATTTAGTTTTATGTATACGTAAAGTAAACAAACAATCTAAAAATATATGATTTTTAATTTAACGAAATTTATTAGTGGTTGACCGTTAAAAATATAAAGACTATAAAGAGTTTATTAAACTATTCTCCAAAATAATATATTTATCAGTAAAAAAATTGATATTGCAAGTCCAACTTAGTACTTCAAGATATAAACGAAATTGAACTATTATAATTAATATTGAAACAATATAATTGTTGTAAATTAAAAAATCTTGAATGTGGGTGCGAAAATTCATTAGAGACTACATCCGAGAGCAGAATGTAATTATTTTAAAACAAGTATCAGATTCAACAATTCAATTCTTATTTCTATATAAATTAATAATAAATGTAGCCTCAAGAGTATCGAAAGGAACACTCAAAATCCGATTGCAAATATGTATTCAATTCATACCAAAAAATATATAGACTCAGTCTTTTGAATAAAAAACGATTTTTACTCTGTCATTTGAGTTTATATATTTTTTGGTCTGAGGTTCTCAATTTAAATAGAGAATGACAAAAAAAAATAATGAATATTGCTATTCAGTGATATATCAAAATCGAATCTAATTCAACAGTGCAATTAAGGGACATTAATTAATAAGTTTAGAAGACAATAGCCTTATTAATAATATTTTGATCAACCAACTAACAACGATAATGTTACTTAAACATTTGTTAATGAAGCCCATCTAAGGTTCTACTCGCTTACCTTTCAATGATAATGATGTTAATCGTCCTTTGGATTAATTCTGATGGCAGCATCGATTTCATGCTTATCATGGTCCTTATCACCCCATCCCCAGAGATGATGAGAGCCATCACCGGTTCTCTTCACCCTATTCTTAACGATTTCATCGGACACTGTCTTCAAGTCATAAGCCCAGCCGATCTTGGCAAAAAAGTTGATGAAATTTGTGGTGAAATTCAGCCTGTTATTACCGAGTTCTGCAGTCTTATAATCCCAGGGGAAAGTGTGGTGATAATTATGGAAGCCTTCTCCCAAAGCAAACACGGAAACAGAAATGTTTTCTGACGGTTGGATGTTTTTATCGTAGGGCTTGTCACCCCACTTGTGGGCTGCGGAGTTGACAAGCCAAGTGACGTTCAGGATGAACGCGTAACGAAACATTGCAGCAACGAAGTAGGCATTGAGATAGGATTCACCCCAGAAGTAAACAGGTATGACCGTTGGCATAACGAAGCAAGTTAGTGGCATCAGAATCATGTAGTACCTGAAAAATAATGTTATTTAAGATTTGTAAGTTGTTTATCTTATCAATAGATCAACAAGTTACATATCTTTGACGTATTGTTTTTATAGATATGAATTTTACAATAACATAAACAGTAAACAATGTAATAATATTGAATGCCAAATTCTTAAATGTTGTCATTAATTGTCCCATTACAGCGCAACTTATGTTTGAGGCCTATGCTATATATAATCCCAATACGTAGGGATTAGTGAAGTTATAAGTCAACTTGAACATGGTAAAATGGATGTGCTTAAGAATAATTGACAATATCTTTGACTTGTGTTAAACCACAGATAATTGACAATCATTAAATAAAAATAAACAATGCCAGACACTCATAATTCTAAATTGGAATTCCCTGGACCAACACAAATATACGGACTCACCCAAACCGAATACGGGAATTTAAACTCATCATTTAAACTTCTATCTTGCTACATAGCAAAGAAACTCATCACCTTTTGATCAGTCTGAATAAGTATCCATTCCATTATGCTATACCAGTCATTATTATAGCCTATAATTGAATTCAAACATTTGTAATCTGTGTAGAATTTGAAAACTTACTTCTTCTGGAAACGAAGAATTGGATCAGCATACAAATCGCTCAGATCCAGTCCCTTGCCCTTCTGTTTAAGTTCTGGATGTTTCCGGACCAGCAGCCAGCCAATATGAGAGAAGAAGAAACCTCTCGTAGCATTGTGAGGGTCAGCATCGGTCTCAGAATACTTATGATGCATGCGATGGTCACGTGCCCAATCTATAGCGGAGTCCTGTCAATGAGAAAATAATATATTCCAATCACATCTTAATATAGTTACATCCCCAATTTTCCTATTTACTCGACGGAGTCTACCAAGGTAATTCGGTACATTTGTCTACGTGCGAATTTTACCAATGCGTTTTCCTCAGACAAACATAACTGATATATTTAGTTAGTTAATTACATATTTTAGTTACTTTGAATTTTTTTACATGTTAGCTTAATATTTACTCGAGTGAAACATCCTTTAACACAATGTATACTATTAAAATAGTTGTTCAAGGACTTTGGTTGTGACTGTCCGTTCCTAGCACACAATAGGACAGACAATCAAACTTTTCCTTTTGTAATGACGGTCAATGTAGTATTTAGTACCTATTGACTGACTTAAAATTGAATGATTGCTTGGTTATTTTATGGTTTGTGTTCTTGATACTGTTGCAGTAATATATGCATGGAATTTAAAATGATACAAAAAAAATTATACAAAAAAAATAAAAAATAGAAGTGATGTTACAGTATTTCTAACATCTTAGACATTTTTAAAATAACCCAGTGACTATAACAATGGATAAATCTAATAAATTAAAAGCAAGGTTGTTTTGTATAGGTCATTAATTATTAGAAATGATAATATTTTATGACAGTACTTTTATTTTATAGATAAGTGGTTGAGAAAACAACATAACAGTTTTTATGGATGCATAAAAAAATCTTATCATTACACAAATTCTGCAAAAGATAAGAGAGATAGAAGTTATCTTTTATATTTGTTTTTGTTTGTTTGGTAGATAAATTATCTCATTTTTTTTAATATATTGTGGTAGACTTCACACAATTTGTAATAATTATAGAAAAATCACAATTCAAACTTTTTGTGAATGAACATTGGACATTTATTATTACAAAGATTATTATTAATAAAAAAAAGTGAAAAACTATCAGGGATATGCAACATTTGATCACTAAGAGTCAAACATAAAATAATAAAAAAAATCTCTAGATATAAAATGGTCAGTGTTTTTGTACTACATATTTGAAGACATACTAAAATAGGTTTACAATATCATGTAAGTCACATTACATAATAACATCCGACATCAAATTGATTTATTAACAATTTAGTGCACACTTCCACTGATAAAACTAAAATTGATAAAGATGAATGATTGTTTTTCTTCTTACCTGAAACGCCAAGGTGTTGAAAAAAACTAAAATCAGTCGAAGCGGCCATTTAGCTTTGTATGACTTGTGAGCCCAGAGTCTGTGGGCTCCAGCTGTTATTCCTAATCCAGACATCACATAGAGGATGTAAGCTGTGGACAAAAGAAAGAATTGTGTTATAATCTGTGAACGGTAAAAAAAAGTTATGTTATGGCATTGGTCAGCAAACTTATTAGCCAGAGCCAAATATGACCAATGCAACAATAAAAAAAAATTGGGGGTCAAATCTGCTTGTTTAGTAAAGTTTAAGTATACAAATTTTTATTTTTTTATTTTTTTTTGTTTTAAGCATACTAAATAGAACTAAACTTCATACATTTATTTTAATGAAAATGTTAATGCACTTTCTATGGATATTTGAGCTGCATTTTGCTGACCACTGTGTTAGGGTATTAACAATATAATATCAAACAATTTGAACTTGTATTTGTGTTTTTCTTAGCACTCATATAACAGGAAATTATTGTATAAAGGGGAGAGAATTTAGCAAGTTCTTTTGCATCATTATCACCTTAATTATCATGAAATTTAACTAAGTAATATCTTGCAAAGACATCAGAATTGAAAGAATTTAACCAGAAAAGTACTTTACATTTTAACACCTTTTTTATTGAATTCTGCAGCCTGATTTGGGTGTTTTTAAACATGTATTAAAAAACAATAGTGCTTTCCAAGGACAAATATAATATGAGGTATACCTAATCTGTATGCTCTTAACTTTGTATGAAATGAATGGATAAAATATCTACTTACCAAATATGTCCGTCTGCCATTTCGCCGAAAAAAGGAAGAGATATCCGCCATACAGAGCAGCAATATGGAGATAGGTAAATGCTATAATGTTTCTCCACACTAATTTCCTGGGATATGGTTTGGCTTGCATGATGGGTGCATTTGGAAGCGCTAAATCAGGAGTTACGGCATCACTCTCGAAGAGGACACCGTTGGCATCAACAGATTTTGGAGCCATTGTTTACCTGAAATAAATAAAATCAATACTTGATAACACGCTAACAGTACTCACGACTAAAATATTATAGTAGCCAACTCCTATGTTCCATCGTATTTACAGGTTTTCCCGTTCGATATTTGAATTAAAATAAAAAACAATCAGTTTTATCATTACTAGCTATTCTTATTACATGTTATTTAAATTTAGATTTTATTGTTTACGTCTTTCGACTCGTAATGCGTCGCACCATACTTGCACAACAACAATAATATTTTTAGATGTCTAAAATACTCAAGATCAAGTGTTACTGCATCACATCACGGCAGAAGGTCAAATTAAATCTATCTAAACTATTCGTTACTTCTTTTAATGTTACAGGGACTTTTACAGTATTTTGTTTAACGCTTAGATAATAATTAATTAATGGCAATACATTGTTAAATGAACACCTTTTCAAGTTTTCTTTTGTTTCACTGAAGAATCGTAACTGGCAGGCACATATCGGAAATCGGATAACGATAGTGTACGCTTTACAGTTTTGCACACTATCGAATCGAATTAAATCGAGATCGAGTTCTACACTAATAGGTAGGTAGGTACTTTTAGTTTGGGAGATGGAGTATCCGTCGACATTCGACACAGGTTACAGCAGACAAATCACAGAACAGATACAGAATACAGAAACAAAGAAAATATAACATCACATAAAAAATAAAAATGACAAGACAAAAGGACACAATGACATAATGCCATACGTCACTCACGGCCGGCTCACCCCACGACTCATGCTATACCTACTCTATGCCATGCCATGACCCCACCAAGGACGATTAAGTAGGTAAGTACTCTGTCACCCCATTCGCCATAATAATTCCATTATCTTTGCAAGCACCCCAGCCACCAGCCCAGCACGATTTACTTCACTACGTATTTTCCGCAGAAAACGCTTAAGAAATAAGTATTTTGAAAAATTGTAACGGGTCGGATTGGAATAGCGATGACCGTATAGTTCGCGTTAGGATTTTTGATGATGCAATACTTATGTTTAGCAAAAATAATGGGACCACAACAAACCTAGTGTCTCTCACATTTTACCATTATTAGTAATACCGCAACAAAACCGCACGATGAAGTAAAATAGTAACAGTAGATATTTGCTTAGAAAATCCGTAATTTAAGTTAACTATTCTACCCCTATCGAACAGCATAGTGTAATACCTACGGTTACCTACCCTAGTAATTATTTTTTTAGCTAATAAGCATTTTCTCTGACAAAGCGAGTTATACCTAATACCGCAGAGCGGCGAAATCAGGGTCATAATAGAGAAGAATTTAATGTAGGACAGCAGTAACAAAAGGTAGCGCAGAAGAAAATTTTAGTGACAAAAAACAGGAATTCCATTCCTGGGTACGATTTAAATAGATTGGTGTTTTTTTGCATTGCGCCTCTATGCAACCCTTCCAGTTAAAAAGTTCCCAAGTCATATCACAATGCGCAAGAACAGGCCTATGCGCCTGTTATCCCTAAAGCTACATGTTTGCATTACTATTTAACCCCTTTTTCCGTGATATCTTTATAAACCAAAAGCATTATTTGAAGTGTTATAAGACCTAAATTAGAAAAACTGATGAACTGCACTATCCAATTTATCACTGTCATGTCAAAGTGTCGATACAGTGGAAAATCTAGGCTTTTTGGTATGAATTTAGCCTAGGATTAGCAGCTCTGAGTGATGGAAGTGAATGTCCGCAATAGAAAAATTTTCGGTCTTTCGTCAGTGTCATGAACCGATTCGAATCGAATCGCACATCACAGTTACTTACTAATTATTCTCGATAGATAAAATATTTTTGCCGGTATAATAAAGCTCAATTTATTGTTGTTTTAGTTAGAAGAGATAAAAATTTAAATATTTGTAGTCCTAATGTTTGTTTTTCGATAACAATCGTTGCCTATCTATTTATTACGTTAACGGTAAAGCGACAAAAGCCGAAACTACTTTTTTCTTTAGCAACTTCCGGAAAACAAGCTGCATGCCGCATTACTTTAAAAAGTTTGCAAATACATAAATATAAGTCTAACAAAACTAAAGTACTAAAACAAAAAAATGCCAGTATTAATTCTGTTACTACATCAAACATAAAAATGAGGTATTTTTTTAAGTTCGGTTTATCAATAAAAAAATGCTTTGGATGAGATTTAAAATAAATTAGAGGTACAAGCTAAAAGGAAATGATAATAAATTAAAGGTACCGTTTTAATGTTATTCAAACAAATGATAATAATATTACATCACCACAAATAACTGCACTCGAAATCAAAAACCGGCGAAGTATTTTAACACGTTTCGATATTAAGGTAAGTCCACAATGCTTTTTAGTTTTCTGAGTTTTCCGACCTTATTTCAATATTATTTTATGTTATGTTTTTTACGGTTCTTTATTTAAAAACATTTAGTAAAATGCAATATTCTACTTACCGAAGTAAGAGTAAATAATCCGTAACAGCACTAAATCATGCCACTCTCATGAAGGAGAGTGATTGAAGCAATTGCTTCAAGAGGATTACACCAATTTACATAAATGTGGTATTTATATAGTCAATTCAACACGCACAAAAAATATTATCCGTTGAATTCACGTGTTGGACTATGAACTAAAAACAGAAACTAGGGATGCCGTGCCACTAACCGGCTGTATGATATAGTGCACACTACAGCGTTCGCGGTATACCAGTCATTTCGTCAAGTGGAAGGCGAACGAACGGAATGAATGCATCGAAGTGCGGGGCCCGGGGATTGGATGTTAAAGTGGCGCGATGTATAGCCACCACGCCACGTCACTCACTCACCACGATCTGCGCTTGTGATCGGAACATTTTGCATCAATTGAAAATTGACCTAGCGACCTAGGGCACTGAGTTTCATTTTTCTTGCAGCTGCTATCGAACTTGCGTTCAGTTAATGTGTCGCGAAAGGCGAGAATTGTCGACATGTAGTTTGTAGTATACGCAACACGTGATGTTTTGTTGAAATACAATCTGAATGATCTCAGGATTACTTAATTCTTCCTTAATGTTTCAAATATTTTGTGAAGTTTAATGTTGTCACTGGACGAATCTACTAAGCTTGTCATACCTACTGTTTGCTTTAATTCAGCAAACCGGAATTTTAATGTAGAAAAAACATGTAACAGTTACCTAATCATTGAAGATTTTGCTTTTCAGTATATTCATAGTAGTCTTTGATTTTGCTGAAGAGATAATACCTACCTACCTATTTGAAAAAGTTTTAAATAGGGATAAAAAACTCGTTATTATTTTGTAATAGGTAACCTTAACTGAACCTTATGTAAACCATGAACCAAGTAGATAGAGTGTTATCTAATCATAAAGTAAATTAAGATCTTAAACTAATTTTAGAATCTACACCATGTATCTGTGTACAGAAAGACCAATATGGACAAATCCTAAATGCTACGGATATGACAACATAACAATTTCAAGTTTTCAAACTTTTCCATTTTAAGGTCCAATTTGAACTTTTTACTTTACTACACACCTAGTCGAAATATGCTGTAGTTACATAAGATCATAGAGTAAATTATTACTAGGCTAGGGCCCTTAAGTGGCACGAAATTATGTGACACTTGGGTTGGCCACTAGCCCCTCTGCCAATCTGCAGTAATGTCTTGAGCCCACGAGTTTGAGATCCATCATCATCATCGCAATCCATAACTGTCCCACTGCTGGGCTCGGGTCTCCTATCACAGTGTGAGGGGTACAGGCCATAGTCCACCACGCTGGCCTAGTGCGGATTGGCAGACTTTCACCTTTGAGAACTTTTATAGAGAACTCTCAGGTGTGCAGGTTTCCTCACGATGTTTTACTTCACCGTAGCAAGCGATAGGTACCTAATTAGTATCTAATACGCACATAACTTTTTAAATTAGAGGTTAAGTTTGAGATTAAGCGTAGTTAAAGTTACACGGAGAAGTTGCAGTATACAAACTTATGTCAGTCATAATACAGCCCGTCTGTCCATCCATCAGCCTTTAGAGGTCCACTGTTGGTCATAGGCCTCTCCTAAATTTCGCCATTCTGACCGGTTCTGCGCCTTTTAAACCCAACGGATACCCGCTGTCTTCTTAAAGTCGTCTGTAACTAGCTTAAATTACAAATCATCACGTGAATAGGTACTAATTAATATTTAATTATGCAACTCATTAATTGTCCCTGTCGCTAACATAACAAAAATAGCTTAGTTTAAGTCTTTTGACCTTAAATGATGAAATGATCAATAGCAGATAACCCCTCAGAACCACTTATGGAAAAATACGTAATGATTGAAATCACATTGCAACAACGTAGGTTCCTACATTGCTAGACTAGAGATGTAACGATGTTTGATACGATCCTAGGAAATGACCTACCTACTAAGGGGCTATTCAAGTATTACGTAAGCAGATTTATTACAATTATTTACCCCCCTTTTCCCTTGTCAGCAAAAGTACCTAAGTAAAGTTTTTACCCTAATGCTTATGCAAACTTTGTTTTATAAATTTTTCTTTTAATGTTTTTTTTTATTAATTCATGAGCAGCAGTTATATTTATACTGCTTCGAGACTAGGATGGTACGGCCATGCTGAAATATCGTAAGTGATATTACGATTTTTTTTTAAATTTTATGTATACTTAGGTAGGTTTTTGTTAACTTTATGTGTATAATGGGTAGTTTGCCATATAATGTAAGATCGTAAATAATTACTGCTGACGTAATCACCACCTAGACCCTCCCTAGTCATCAAAAATAAGCAAAGGAAACTCCCCACCCCGCATAGTGCTTTATTAATGCTGCTACAACTTGCTTTACAGGAGCGGATCTACCTAAGGGCTTTTTGGACTTCAACCCAGGGCCCCGTGGATACAAAGTGCCCCCAGTCCCTAATAAAAATCACCCGACGATATTTTGTTCATGGTTTTCTTCGAAGTACAAAATAAACAAAAACTATAGGTAAGTATATAACTTTTCTATCACCATAGAAAATAGGGCCCCCAAGTATTAGCCCAGGGCCCCACAACCTCACGATCCGCCTCTGTGAAGCGACTAATTATAACTAATTTTGAAATTTTCCTAGAAAATGAAAATCAGTTGTCTGTCCATGTTTTGATCTCATGATGAAAGATAAGCTGTTATGATGAAACTAAACGGCAAATAAATAGATAATCGTACTTTAAACGAATGAATCATGTTTGCGGACGAGGGTCGTACCACGTATGTAGATTGTCATAATATGTATACTATAGGTAACTAGGTATCTTGTTTTGGTGACTGTGCACATTAATTTAATAATCCTCGTCCTATCAGCTTTATTGCAAAAGTGGGCACTTAGACACTATAAAACAGATGTTCTCAAAGTTATTTCGTCTAATGTTTACTTTGGGGATCAAATATTTTATAACGCTCAAAGGAATTTTAACGGAATTTAAATATTCTTAGTGTCTTATTAGTATGAGTCCTATGTAGTTATGAAAGTTTTAAAAACACAAATTAGTCGGTGCATTTTGAGCCGTAGGTACTTGGACAGCATATTATAATAGTACCCCAATACTATCCGGCAGACTAGGGCGTCGTAAGAGGTTAATTATTTAAAAATCTCTCAATTTTACCGTGACCTCATACAAAATCTTACAGTTAATAATTTACTCTTCTAACTAATAAAAATAATAATAGATGTGGTCTCATACAAAAAGTCACTTTAAAACTTTCCATAATCGCGCATCTCTTGTTATTTGGTTGAAAAAAAATTACATTAATGCAATTTTAAACTTTAATTACTTGCTATAAGTATATATTTCTATTATTTTCTATTGACTTAGATTTTCAAACACTTATGTTTGATTGTAACTTGAATCATAAAAGCGTCATGTTTTGGTGCTATTTATTTTGATAAAGACGTTTTTGATCGTTTTTTGTCTAACTAGTTCGTCTGTCAGCGAAGCTTTTAACGGTATTTCATATGTTTGGATTAAATCTAAGGTCCTTAGCCATTTATTCTTATGACCATAAATATTAAATGATATTTCGGATAGGTTATAATAAAACATTTTTTTTTTATTAAATAAAATGTATTCGTCAATTATATTCCAACATATTATTAGACTTATATAATAAATCATCAGATAATAATTAAATTCACATTATGCCCAGAAATAATTCATCTGGATTCAATGAATACTTGGTAATTAACCTAATTATAGCTAAATTAGTGGAAGTATTAAATTACACTAAAACAAAATTCTAAAATTAAATAAAATGTATTTGTCAATTAGGTATAACATTCTTAAAGTTATATAAAAAAAAATATTTAGAAAATAATAATTGGCTAGTTTCTACTAACAAAAAAATCGGATAATTCGACGTTTAATTATTAAAATATAACAAAAAAATCTATTTATTATAAAATATAATGATTAAATTTAATATTTTCACACATAAATTCTCCATAATTAGGCACTTAGCTATGTGTACGCAAACGCCATTAAATATGACGTCACGAGTTGCGCAATCAACATAACTATATCATATTTGGGTAGACAGAGAAGAGTATTTTTATCTTTCTACTACAATTTTGTTTTCGCACGACGTGACGTCATCAGACAAATAACAGTCTAGAGCCAGCGCGTTTTTGAAAATTAAAATCGGTTATTAAAAACCCAAAATACATAAAGTAATAGAGTGTTTTAGAAACAAATAATAGATTTTTTTGATGTGATAACGTCTTATAAATCTTATAAATTAAAAAAACTTCGGAAAAAAGCAGGAAAAAGTATGACTCATAGTTCCCGTGCAAGCGAGAGAGCGAAATAAATGATAGAGAGGCACGATCGACTTAAGCGTTTGATTTATTGTTAATTCAATTCATAAAACAATACAATTTCTCTTCAATGTCTTCTTATGACGTCATCACGTTAAATTATCGTCTTTAAACTGATTTTCCAGACAACTAATTTTCTTCTTAAAACGTTATCACGTTAAATTATCGTCCGTAAACCGATTTTCCGGACAACCAATTATTTTTTAAGCACTAAGGTTACATATACGTTTCGAAAGTAATCTAGCCAATTACTATAACCTAATGTGTAATTATTGTAATTATTCTGTTTCTATGGAGTCAAAATCCTTGGCCATGAGGTATTGGGGCCATTTGGCCGTGGCGGGGGGCAGAATACTTTCTGGACACAGCAGTAATTCCAATATAGATCGCAACGTGTAACTGCCCAAACAATTAAGAACCCATTCTGAGTTGACTGGCACTATGCTTAGTTTCATTGCGAGGTCTGTGAAAAAAAAAATTATTAACAAATTTGATGTATTATGAAAATCAACCTTATCTGTATTGCAATAGGTTAATTATGTATTCAAATTGAAATCATTTATTTTGTCTTAGGAACTAATAGCTCACTTAATTAACTTAAAAATTTACAACATGAATAATTTTCAAAACAAAAATGTAAGAAAAAAAACATTTACATCATTACAATTCAAGTTCCTAAATAGACAATACCATGGGATGAAGTGTCGTCTAAAACAGAGATTACTCAATTCAGTAAAGATTGGGACTACAAGACGAAACTCATATTATTGTTAGTTCAAAGTTTAAAAGAGATGCTTACAGTAGTAACTATCATTTGAATAATAATAATACATAACAAATAATAATTGAAATAAAATATGTATCACTAAAAAACAACTGATAAAATGGCGCAATACGTGGTCATATTTCCACACCAGTCGAGCTTATAAATAACATTTCTGCTTTTGTAAATAATATCGTTTGTAGTTATGAAATTAAAGCGATTAATTATAAATTCAAATTCTTTATTTCGGATAACTGTGATCAATTTCTTTGTTAAAAAACACAATAGCAATAAAAACAATATATATTTTAATAAGCAATAATTATAATGACATTATTTTTAAAAGCAGATACTTTATAAACTCCATTATAAATTAATAAAAAACCGGCTAAGTGCGAGTCGAATTCACGCATGAAGGGTTCCGTGTCATCATTTATAAAAAATACTTCTTTTTTTTTTTAATATTCAAGTTTTTCCTTTTTATTAACATCGAAAAAAAATTGCTTAAAAATTACGTTTGTTGTGTGGGTTTTTTATTTTTAATATTGTTTGTTACAGCGGCAACGGATATACATATTTTGTGAAAATTTTAGCTTCCTAGCTATCACCGTTTACGAGATACAGCTTGGTGACAGACAGACAGACAGCGCAGGCATAGGGTGTCGTTTTTACCTTTTAGGCACGGAACCCAAAAATTACTAATAAATTAATTTAATTTATTATTTTATAATACATACAAGTAAATCTATCCTCCTGTGTGTCTTTCGGCTCGGCGAGTAGTAACGCCACAGAATCGCTGTCGCCTGTGACTTGCACCGCATCAGCGTTACCGACCACGCGTCCGCCTGCCGCTTCGAGCATATCCTGGATAAATCAACTATTTATTACCCCACTGCGCTAGTAGGAAGATAATGTTTTTAGAGTATATTTATGTACATGTACAATTATGTAGGTATACTCCGTTTCAATTCAACGATCGTGATAGAAAAAGTAGGTAAACAATCTTAGTGTCTTTTTATACTAATTTTTGGTTTAAAAATAAGACGGAAACAAATAAAAAAAAAAAATTAAGAATAAATAAAAATTTAATGTTAAAACAAATTTTAGTTTAGGTACTTTTAAATATTTTTTTAATGAATAAAATGGATAAAAGTAGTGCTAAGATTGGTTACTTTTTCTATCACGATCTTTGAAATTTCTTTTGAAGCTCTACAGCCTAAACGGATTGCAAAATATTACCGTGTGAGGTATCATTGAATTGTCTCCATTGAGAGTAATATAGGTTATATATATTTTGTTACTCAAAAATAATTTATAACAGAGAGATTTTTCGTTTTTGTTATTAACTAATGACTTATCAATATCAGTGGCATCAGAAAATATTATAAATATATTAAATTATAAATTAAGCTACAGAATAATAACCCATCTTTCCTATTTTTTGTTTTTTAATTGCGACTTTTAAGTTGTATCAAAAACATAATTATGTTCCCTAATATAATAGAAACAAGCACTTATAATTGTTATACAGAAAAAACAATAACATTTGTGTAAATAATAATTGGTAAACTACATTGTTATTTAAACTACCAAGTATTTTACTCAAGGATGTAAAGGGAAGTAGGTAGTAGGTACAATGTAGGACAAAATGTGTGAACCAATGTCACACACACATACACAAAATAGTCACAAAAACCTTCACCTTATTTTAAATTTGTTTTTAAATAAACTTTATGTTAATTTAATTATTTATTTATAGTCGTCTTATTATCTATCATCTTTTGATTTTGTTAAATATCGAGATTTCGAAATGCATTAAAATGCTAGATTTTTTTCAAGACTATTCCTTAATTTTACTGCATTTTTTCCAATAACTTTTTTTATACGGATATTAAATAGTATTACTTTGCCTAATTAAAAGTATAGGGAAATAAGTAATAATTATTTTTATCCTTTGTTACTAATTCTTGGGCCTTCGATTACAATATATCAATACTAATTAAAGACCTAGAGGTCTTTGACTAATTAGATACATTTTGAACTGTGATTATAACGTAACATAAATAAGCCACGCTATACAAGCATGCAGTTGATTGCGAATGATTCACTACATAATCATATCTTACAACAATACTTTCATAATATTTTTAATGTGTAACATATTTTTCCACTAAAATTGATCAACAAGGTCAAATTCCAACTTAAAATTATTTTAATTTTGAATTAAATTTTTTTTTTTATTTCGTTTTAGGGGTCGAACAAGTATTACGTTACGCAATTTGGGGGAGGTGGTCTTTGTAAAATGTTATGATGCGTTACATAAGAGGGGAGAGGGTCGAACAATGCGTTTTTTTAATAAAAAAAAATCTATAAATTTTTTATACTCAGTAAAATGTCAACATTTTAAGATAAAAAAAGTTGTGAATTACGTACGAGTACGTAACGTTTCGTGACGGGAAGGAAGGGTACAGAAAAACGTTACGGCGCGTTACTTGATTAGACGTCACAAATTGCATCACGTAACACTTGAATGTCAAAATGTGACAATGTCAATTACAATATGAAATATAAAAAAAAGAAATCATTTACATAATTACAACAAAATACAAGGCTACCTAAATAAAACTGTTTAAAAATATTACTCATTTCCAAATATGTATACGGCGGTAATAATTCTCATTAACATACAGATAATTAACATAGTTTGTTTTACTCATCAAATAGGGGAGCGTTGTTTAACTTAGGGCCGAATTCACAAAGTATAAATAAATATAAAAAAATGAACGCTAACACACTCATACGGTATGAGTCATACCCCCGCAGTAGTATTCCCTGTGTCGCGGGTGGCATGGACAACACATAACTCTTATACCCTAGATAACAAAGCACGGTATAGTTAACCGAGTATAACTATACTATGGTAAACTAAAATGTATAGAAGTATCAATGCAGTGAATAACATTATCATTAAAATAGCTACTTATAAATAGCTACGCTTTTGATGAAATCTGTCCTTAAAAACGACCTCTATAAGATTTGATCAATGTTATCTTGCCAAATAAAGCAATGGCTAGCAAGTTTAATTTTAACCCAATTTGAATATTTGAAAAACCCAAAACGGAAAACATCAGTAGAACTCAAATATAGTCAGTATGTGTCAACAAAAATTAAGTTAGTTTTAAACATTAATAAAATTATAACCTTAATAATATAACCAATAAATTTCTATACTAACACTATAACTTCTGAACAGATTTGAAAAATTCTTTTAGTGTAAGATAGTCTCATTATCTGGGAAGACTACAAGCTATATAACATCACGCTAAGATGAATAGAAGAGCAGCAATAAAAAATATTGCGAAAACAGTAAAATTACGCGGACGGAACCGCCGGCGATTGCTAGTAACAAATATTATAACCTATGTCACTCTTACAATAGAGACGAATTTTTTAACACCTTACACGTTGAAATCCGTCAAGCCGTTTTGGCTGTAGGGCATGCCAAAGTGAACATACATACGCTTCAAAAACATAAAATATTAAATGAAACCTTACCTTCAAAGTATCTACATCGAGGATGGTAAAAGGAGGCATGCAGTAGAAAGTGATGCCGTGGAACAGCTTCTGCCGCGCCAGCCGCGACCGCTGAGGACCCGCCTCGCCACTGCTGTCTAGAGCTTCGAATGGTTGCTGTTTAATTTACATTAAAAAATTAGGGGACTTGGTCGAAATTCAACCATCCATGATTCGGTAATCGGTATGTCCTACAATTTTTACTATTTTTTTCGTCGTGATTAAAAAAGTAAACAATTTTACAGTGTCTATTTATTGTAATTATCGATTAAAAAATAAGACAGATACAAATTAAAAAAAAATTTAAGAATAAACAATAACTTAATGTTAAAATAAATTTTTGTATACCTCTAAATATTCTTTTAAATTGATGAAATAAATAAAAGTAGTGCCAAGATTGTTTACCTTTTAAATCACGACGAAAAAATCGAGGCACACAATCCCTACTAATATTATAAATGCGAAAGTAATTCTGTCTGTTTGTTACACTTTCACGCCTAAACCACTGAACCGATTTTGATGAAATTCGGTATGAAGATGAACTGAACTTGGGAAAGGACATAGGATACTTTTTATGACGAAAAAGTCGCGCGATATAACCGAATTCCACACGGGCCAAGCCGCGGGCGGAAAACCAGTAGTGTATAAACTCGTTCGATATCAACTGTGTGTCATATTGGGTTTGTGTTTTAAACGCATGCTAGTGTGGGTACTGTTTTATTTGCTAAAATAAATGTACTTAAAGACATAATACAGTACAATTTAGCATTCTGTATTTCTTCACCAATTAAGTTTCAACTATTACAAATTTTATACTCGTACATATTTCCTAACGGTATTCAAAGTTGAACTTTATACTCAAAGAGTCTATAATAACTGTTAATAATTTCTAAGTAAAATATGTATATATATGACAGGTGCAAAGTACAGTCAACTAGTCAATATTACCGTTGAACACGATAAAAAAGAAATCAAACAAAACGATCCCGGTAACTGTACTACATCAAGGTCAAATTAAATTGACCGTATTGTACTGAGAACAGATTAGGTTAGTGGTTCTCAAAGATTATTGAAATTTGCATCTTATTTAAGCTATCAAAATTTAAATTAAAAAAAAAACTTCTTTTTAAATCCTATGATGAAAAAAGATGATAAACCTTTACCAATGGAAGAAAAAATACAGCAACGCAGTCAATATTTACATTAAAATCAATAAGTCTTATTACAGAGAAAACTTATTTTAATAATTATATTTTTTTACTGTCCGCCAGCTTAATCGGCATTTTTTTTTAATTAAACAACAATATTATAACAAATATATTATAACAGTGAAAACAATTTTAATTACTATTTTCAAACCGTCTTTTATCTTAATCAGTATACTTGTAATTTTTTTTTTATGTTGGTATCTGGCTAACTCACAGTTTGAGAACTACTGGACACTATTACTACAAGTACTGGATGTTATAAAACAGTAGTGCAACAAGCTGACACGGGTTTCTGATAAGGATTATCCACGCACAACTACCATATCAATAATGGATTGGAAATTTCCATAAACTTTGTTTATCTTAAAACACACTTGACACTTACATCAGATTGTAACGTAATTATAATTACGTAAGTGTAAAAGACATCGGATTATAAACGTGAGAGCTAAATAGGGAGCGCTCAAGTATTACTTAACGCAATTTTTTAAATATTCTTCAACCCCTCGTGCTATGTAACGCAACGTAACGTTTTTCCGTAACAAGTTACGTAACACTCACATGACCATTTTTACTTAAAAAAACTGCCATTTTCTCCATTTTTTTTTGAGTAATAAAAAAACAATGTTACGTAACTCATTGTTCGACCCCCCCTTATGTAACGCATTATAACATTTTACAAGACCCTCTCCCCCCAAATTGCGTTACGTAATAGTTGAACGATCCCATACATAAATATAGGTATATGCAAGAGTGACGTCATTAATTGCTTTTTGTTGATCCTAGTACAAGCACGGAAAAAACAACTAGGTAACATACAGAAACATTCCTTATTCTGTGAGTAAAAGTTAATTGAAGGCTGTCATAGGCGTATTGCTTCAAGTCACTGCCGGCAGTTTGAAGCAATGTACACGATTGTGTGAAGCAACTACTTCAAGTTGCTCATGTACGGCGGTCATATCACATACAAATGTTCATACTCTAATAGGCAAAAAGTAGTATTAAAAAAATTGCCATGTACTTTTAATAAAAAAAAGTGTTTATTATATTAAAACTTTTGATATTTAGTATTTCATCAACCTGCCAAAATTGGAAATCTAAACACAACGGGCAAGTCTTACCAAAATCGGATCAACCGTTAGAATTCAGTAACATAAACACATAGAAAATGTCATATTAATATTTACCTCATCAACAACTGTTTTTTTCTGCAAACAGTTGAGCACCCAGGCATATGACACAATCCATTTAGATCCTGCTAGTGCACATACATACTTCACTGATCTATGAACAAAAAAACATAAAAAAAAATATAAAAAAAACTGGCCAAGTACGAGTTTAACTCGCAAACGTAGGGTTTTGTAGCATTATCTATAAAAAATACAAAAAAAACATGTATCTTGTATGGGAGCCTCGTTTAAATATTTGTTTTAAATTAATAATTTATTTGAAATATTTAATGTGAATGTATATATTTTTTAATATAAAATATCAAATTACCAATTATCCGTATCAATATCGAGCAAAAAGGAAAAAAAAACTTTTTTTTGGATAAGAGCTCTCTTAAATAATCGTTAAGTTTTGGCCTCGCTGAGAATTGAACTCAGGACATTAAGCGGCGATCCTATATATTAGTAAAGATTACTTCACACAGGTCATGATTTATATTATTAGTTATAGATAATAAGAATTACCTTTGTGATTTATTTTCTTCATCAACACCAACAACTAAATGGGTTACATCCTTAGTATATTTATCAACATAATCCCAGTTTCTCAAAGCACATAAATTCTTCACATTTGTTATTTCAAAGGGTGTCAAGCAAGAAGCCGCTACACAATATTTCTTAGTTTTCAATTTCTGTCGCATTAAAAATGGACTTTTTGCTCTTGTAATTGGTGAATTCTCAAACGCCTGACATAAAAATTCTTTCTCTTGTGTAGTTTTAGCTGCTTCTAGAATACTAGGACATAAAGTTTGTTCTGGATCTATATAAGAATTCTCCGTGTTTTCATTGTTAAAGTTCAAAGATTTTCTTGCCATTGGTGTAGACTTATGCTTAATTTGATCAACAAAATTGTTTATTGTTAGTGGCGTATCTAAAGTAGGCCTGAAGTTAGGTGCTTCAAAAACTGTGGTATCTTTTCTTGCTTCATCTGTTATAGTTGTTATGTCAATAGTACTTATGTCTGGTGAGTTTGACTTTTGAATACTATGTACTGTTTCAGGCCTTTTCAGTCTCAACGATTTGTTTTTTATATTTTTTTCTGCGTTTATACTTCCACCGCTTTTTTGTTTTACCTTTTGGAATGATGCATCCCTGAGAAAAAAATTAAACAAAAGTTACTCATAGTTTTTTTTTTAATTTTTAAGATTTTTTTTAAATAAAATTTCTACTTAATAAGCAAATTTGTAAATGTAATTATAATTATTATACTTACTTTTGTGGAGTATCTTCCACAATACTTCTATCCGAATTATCATCATTATCTTTATCTAGTATTGGAGTACAAATTTCTTCATCAATCACATCTATTATATCAGCCACTTTATGTGCCTTTTGGTTTACCGTACGTTGAGTTTTTAAGCTAGTAATTTGATCAATAACCTCACTATCTTTTTCTAATAAAGAAAACAAATTTTCGCTGTGACCATGAGCAATATGACAAGGATCCTGCCTTGCTTTAGAATTAAGTGGTGTTACTATATTCTCATCTATTTCAATAGATTTATTATTATTATTAACATTTCTTTCCTCATTTTCCTTAGCAAGATCTAAATCTATGTTAGCAAAAACTTTTCCCATAACATGATCGTATGTCTGTAATTCACTATCCTGATCAAAATTCTTTGATGGTATCTTTTCAGATGTATCACCAATTTCCTCAATTTCATTATCTTCAGTAATTAACTTCATTTTCTTACTACAAGGCAAATCATTGGGTGTAGCATCTCTGATTCGTTTATCTATCTGTTTCTTAGACCTGTTACTCTTCAATGTAGATATTAGGATTTCTGATGGAGCATGGCCTGCAGGTTTCAGTGAGTGAACATTTCCTTCTTTAACTGAATCAATATCAAATAGATCTAAATCATTTAAACAATCTTCATCAGGTATATCATTAAAAACTGCATGTTTGTTTGTTTTTTTAATCGTTTCTGATTTACTTTGTGTACTTTTTGCTTTTTCCATTTCTTTAGACAATTCTTTTTCTATACTTTCTGTGATTTCGTATTGGGCGGTAGCTGTATCAGCTGATTCAGTATTCTTTTTACTTGATGGAGTTTTGTTACTTGACAAAGCTTTATTATTACTTGTAAGTTTTACTGTCTGTTGGCTCTTTTGTTCGATGTTTTGTACATTCAATACTACGTTATTTTCTGGTTCTAACTCTTTTGCCTCTGAACATGATGTTATATTTTTTTCATTCCCAGAACATGTTTGCAAAGATGTCTGAATTTCCTTATCAGTATTGATTTTTAATTTGACATCATGTTCTTTTTTCTTTATACAAATATTTGTTATAGTGTTTCCTATTTTAATTGTGATTTCAATATCTTCGGAGTTCTGAGTGTGTTCTACACTATCTGTATTCACTACTATAGTTTGGTGATTATTATTATTATTATTATTAACATAAGAATCATTGGTTTTTTCAATACGTGGGGTTTGAAGAGCACCTTTTATAATAAATGCTACTGGCATTTGGTCCTTGTTAGCTTCAGAAGGTGGGGATATATTTGTTGTGTTGTCTAATTGATTATTTTCAACATTTTGATTATCTATGCGTTGTACACATTCATTTATTTGATTTTTATGTAACATTTTGTCGTGCATTTTCGCTGTATTCACTTCTTTAAATAAATTATTTTTGGATAAATGATCTGTTTCCATATTTCTTGTTAATGATATACAATCCTTTTGACTTTCAGTGTATGGTGTGTTATCTTCGATATTTGATAATTGTTTTTCAAAATTACTAACAGTATTTATAGGTATATTTTTATTAGCAGAAATTAAAGTTTTCTTGCACTGTTCAATAGACACATTCAGTTTGTTTTTAGATGCTTTGTTAAACTTGCTAAATTCTTTTTTCATTCTTTTAACATTACCCCAATTTAGTTTGGTGAGTTTAGAGTCGGTTTCTTTTTTGGAATCTTTTGTAGTTGTATGTTCTAAAGAAATATTAGAATCAGTATCTCCTTTGTTGTTTCTTTTTCTGGAGCTACGTCGAGGTCTATCTGCTGTGTTTTCATCAACTGCATCTAATTCAAAGGGTTCAATATCCATGGGTCCTATGACATTTTCTTTATTATTTATAGGCAATTCTTTATCAGGCATCTCCTCAATTTTATCCCAATCTTCCTGAGGAACACCGACATGAACTATACTTTTTGTAGATTTTGGTTTAGACATTTCTTTATGGATTTGTACAGTACTTATAGTTTCCTTTTGTTGATTATTAGAATTTTGTGTGGAGTACTGCAGACTGGTGTCAGGTGCTGAAAATTGATTTTCTGAATTTGCCAACCAATCTTCAACATTTTTTATTGGATTTTTATTTATTTCATTTGTAGTTTCATTTAAAAATTCATCAACTGAAAATTATAATTAAATAGATATTAACAAAGTTTAAATTAAGATTTTATTTACTAACATAATAGGTCTACTAAATAAAACAGAAAATACAAATTAATGAACTAAAAAAAATTTTTAACACCTTCACTGCCATCGTCGGTCAGTGCTGACCGATCGCCGGTACTGACTGACCGCGTCGGCAGTGAAGGTGTTAAAGAACTTTAGTGAAACAATGCTAAGATAATGTGGTACATCTTTTCAATTATTTTATAGGAGTTCTACATACAAATATAGACACAAGCAATGTTTCATTTCTGTCTGAAATAATGTGATTATTAATCACCGTTTTTATGAAATAAAAAAATATATACATACAATCAATGTCAAAAATACATTCAAAGCATTCTTTAAGTGCTTGGGTATCTGTAGTCATCTTTTGGAGATGTAAGTTCTGTTTGAGTGATTTGCGACTAACTGTTGCTTTACATGTTGCACATATTTTTCTCCCAGTCCAACAACCATTGCACAATGAGTGGCCGCATGGAGCAGTCATAGGTACCAAATAATATTTGCAACTGAAAAGTAAAAATAATAATACATATTCCTACAAAAATAAAAAAAGAAATAAATTTAAGATAAGTACAGTATTATTTATAAAATTGAAAAGACCACAGTCAATTCCGGATTTTTCGACTCAGTCTTTTACTTTGGATATGAATCCAAGGACACTTCATAACCGGTCAATCCATGCCAAAGAAATGGACATACATAATACATGTCTAAAACAAATGTTTCGATTGGAATGTCTTTTAGCTTAACCCTATAATTTCATTAAAGGTTTGTTTTACATAAAAAAGTACTAAAAAGGTTTTTAACTATGTAATTTCGGTTCCTATTCTTACCAATATTCTTAAAAACAATGCAAGAATTTGTATCTACATACCACTCATTACAAGTGACTTGGTTCACGTGAATTAATATTAATTTGGACAATTTATTAATGTCCGATTCTGTTAACTGCATTATGTAATGTTAATAAAAACTTTATAGGGCTTTAACTCAGCTTCGTAAAGAAATTCTTAAAATTAAAAAGCTTTCGCGTTTCGCGGTTTTCATTACATCGTCAAAATAATGCACGGCTACACGCATAAATTTGACAGTGAAAAGTGACAGTGACAGTAAAACAATTTTTTTTAATAAGGTTTATGGCTTGGATACGAGTCATTTACGATAACAATTAAAAAAACGGATGTAATATACACAGATATTCGATGGAAGATTCTTAATCCATAGCGCATATTTTTACATCGGTGGTATTTTATTTTCTGTGGACCTCAAAATTATTTTTCGAAGTTTGCTTAAAGGACTCGTATCCAAGCCATAAACCTTAATATATAAAAAAAATTCGAAGTCTTTGACTTAAAGGACTTACATCCAAGCCATAAACCATTAAAAAAAAATTCGGAATTGTCAACTTCAATGTCAAGTGTCAAATCAACCTCAAACTTCAGCTGTAAAATTGTCATTCCACGGCGGACGGGAGAAGGTCCTATAAAATCAGATTTTTAATAATTTCTTTACATTATCCTCAAATCAGAAGTTTGCAAAGAAAGTAGCAGGTATAAACATAAGTTCAATAAAATATCAGGCTTAAAATGATGTTTCTACATCAAAATATTATATTAAAACGATATTTACGAATTCCGGATAGTTATTACATAACCTATGTTTTTCTAATTAGATCCATCAGTTAAACTACATATAAATCATAGCCTAGGTCACGGATATATAATTTGTAATATCATATAAGTAATACATGTATACTGATCCTTTATTTTCTGAGATTCTCCAATTTCACTATGAGAGGTTAAGTGCATTAAGTTTGATACTTTGTTTAGCAGCAGTTTTACAGGAAATATTTAAAATAACTCACTCTTAATATACAGTTTGAACCCTTCACTGTTTGGCCGTTTTAATTTGTGATTTAAACGAAAAAAAAGGGTTAAAGTCACCTCTTATATTTCATGAAAGGAATGGCCCAAGTTATGCGTGGTATGTTGAGGATCGTCTCCAGAAGGATGCAGGTCAGGGCCTTTGCTGCAGAAGCACCAAAGGAAGCACCCAAAGAAGGTGAAATGGCTTTAACATTTGCTGCTGGCAATAAGGTAATTGCTTAAATATCTTGTTATTTTTAAATCTAAAACTATACATATAGACTCAATCTTCGGAACAAAAAAGTGTACCCAAAAAAGCATTCCATTAATAACAAATGATAATATTCCCCAGTACTCAGGTTCCCAAGGTGGGCAAAGCTCCAGATTGCAAAAAAATACCTCTTTTTTTGTTCTGAAGACTGAAACTATATATTTTTTCGTCTGAGTTTTAAATGTGTACTAATGATACCTTTCAATATCTATTATCTAAATTGTGAAATTTTTGATCAAAACCCTTTATATATCACAATATAAAGCTTCATTTTAACATAATTATCCATTATAAACCAATTACTCAATTAGAGTTAAAACTGCAAGTTGCAGTGTATGCAACTATTAATGTTTAAGAGCCATTGAGGGGGCTGATTTTCTTTGTATCCATACAAACGCATGTTGTTAGTGTGTCATATATCAGTTTTTCCCTTCATAAGATTACTATCTACAATTCTACATGCTACATCCTGATAATGTGATATAATCTCACTTCCAATGCTTATTCATCTCTCTATCAATAATGCTCATTTTCAACATGTTACATGCTGTTGAAATATACTTCAATATGTTCCAGGTGTTCTATGACAGGATGGTAGTGAAACAAGTTGATGTGCCATCCTTTAGTGGATCTTTCGGTATCTTGCCAAAGCATGTCCCCACTCTCGGTAAGTAAATCCTGTTAATCTTTAGTTAATCTGCGTTTTAAATTATGAATCTGATTACTGGATACAAACTATCCTAAGTGACAGTCGGGTTAATACACATGTTTGAAGTCTGTATTTATATTGTTAGTCTATAGGTCTAGGTTTCATAAAAATTGGTGTAAAACATAACCAAATGACTCGACAAAAATAAAGTACGAAATTTTATGACCATGGACTTCAATTGTGTAGAAAAATCATAAGGTTTTGTTTTTTGATTAACTTATAAAATTGTTTTTTTTTTTGCTTAACTTAAAGTACAAATAATATTACATTTATAAAGATAATTATACAATAATAAAATTCAAAATTCAGAAGACTTCAAAAATATTTTTTTCATGTAGGTATCATTTATTCACTTATTTATGTCAATTTTTTTTTATCTACCCCCGGTTCGTAAAGATGCTATAATATGGAAGAGAAGAAAGGGGAAAGAAACCCCCACACATCTTTATCACAAACAAAGCCTATTATATAATTTGTTACCAGATTGCTTTAATATTCAAGACATAATCAAAATTGAAATGTCCACCTTAAAAGTGTTCATTAATAAAATATGTGTACTTAGAGAATGTTTAATGATAAATATGATATATTTTACAGCTGTCCTTCGACCAGGTGTGGTGACAGTTACTGAGAATGATGGTAAACAACAAAAGATTTTTGTCTCATCTGGAACTGTCACTGTCAACGATGATTCCACCGTCCAGGTAAATAACCTTGAATTAAGTTAATAGGAGAATTTCTGAACTTATGCTATTGTCTGAAGTTTACAGTTATTTCCTTTGTTTTTAACTGACTATGCAAGAAGGGTGTTTTCCAAATGTATGTATGTCCCATTTCTTTGGCATCCCATACAGCCTATGGGTTGACAGATTTCAATGTGTAAGATGTCATCAGATTCGTCTTGATTGTAAGATTAATATAAGCTATAGACTTTTCTTTAAATAATGTCCTAACTTTTAGCTTTAGGGTTTTTTGTATTTTGGTGAAAAATACAATTGATATTATAAATGAAATACTGAATAAATTAAATGCTTTAATTTATGATCTTACATTATCTTGACAAGACATATTGAACGACAATCACTTCTTATTCGTTTTATTATTATAAAAACGAACTTAGAACATTGCAGGTTGTATAACAATGATTTTATCCCAAGGTTTTGGCGGAGGAAGCCCACCCACTGGAGAATCTGGATCGTGCAGCGGCGCAGGAGGCTCTGAGCAAAGCGCAGTCCGAACTCAGCTCTGCCAGCACCGATGTGGTATGTACACTGTTAATCTTACTAATCTTACTAATATTATAAATGTGAAAGTTTGTAAGGATGTTTGGATATTTGGATGTTTGGATGTTTGTCCCTCCATCACGCTCTAACCATTGAACGGATTAAGCTGAAACTTGGCACACAGATAATTTGAATCCAGGAATAGGACATAGGATAGATTTTATCCCGTTTATAGGTTCCCGTGGGATGAATTCCACTCTTCTGCGGGCAAAGCCGCGGGTATCGTCTAGAGTAATTATAAGGAAGCGTTCGTGTTACGCAACGCAATTTTTGAAGATTTTTGACCCCTCCTCCCCCATGTAACGTGCTGTAACGTTTTTCTGTAATGAAACTCTACATAACACCTAAAAATGTAAAAATAGTTGTCATTTACTAGAGTTAGGAAGATTATACTCCCTAGTTTTTATAGTAATAAAACTAAGTTAGGGAACTCGTCGATCTTAAGTGATCGACAAAGTTAAGCAACTGCACGCGCGGTTAGTAAGTGAATGAATGGGTGACCGCTAGTGGCAAAAATATCTTGAGCGTTTCCGTGCTTCAGAGGACACGTTAAGCCGTCGGTCCCGGTTGTTACCGTTAGGTGACAATCGTTAGCCATGACAGATGCCTTTGGATGGCATAAAAAATTTCGACACTTGGGTTGGCCACTAACCCCTCCGCCAATCCGCACTGGAGCAGCGTGATGGAGTATGCTCTAGACCTCCTCAGTTATGAGGAGAGACCCGTGCTCAGTAGTGGGGTTGGGTTGAGGCTAACTGTAATTTATATTTTAATTATTATTTCAGGCTAAAGCCGAAGCCGCTATCGCAGTGGAAGTCGCCGAAGAAATAGTGAAGGCAGCCTCCGCGTAAATATTTTCTGTTAGCCCGTTCGTCTATTTAATGTATCAATAAATATTGTCATCTTAGAACGACGTGTGTTTTTATTTTATACACCCAGAAACTACAGTGGAGCTACCCTCCAATGTTTTTTATGATCTTTGGCCTAATCTAATATACAAATGAAGGTAGATTTATAATTTTCTGGAGGGTACTTTTTCATTTTTTCATCTATATAAAAGAAAGTTGTGTCAGTTACATCACTAAATTCAAAAACGGCTGAACTAAGTTTTTAATTTTTTTTTCGGGTTTGTTTGTCTTCGTCAAGAATAAGATGAAATAAATACCTAGTAGACAAAGTACCAGGAAATCATAAAATTATAGGAGAATTAGCAACGTTTTTCTTGCGACGCCTCCTACATAGTTATGCTATCCTAGTAGAATGGAAGTACCAGGTGTTGCGGCTCGTAGTGGCCGCAGTGGAATTCAAATTAAAGATTCTTTGAACTCAAAGACTATAATATTCACATAAATACAACTTTTATAAACTTCTTGCAAAACATTTGAATTTGTAACTTTTTTAAAGTACGATGACATTTATGTAGCAATAACGAATAGCGAAATCTTGACAAGTCCACATATTGTTGCCATATATCGATCTGTGCCGCCACTCGGTGTTGCCGTTGTAAAATATAGATACACATAGATCAATGTAATATTTCTGGGCGCGCATACCAGGAAATCATAAAATTACAGGAGAATTAGCAACGTTTTTCTTGCGACGCTTCCTACACTATTATGCTATCCTGGTAGAATGGAAGTACCAGGGGATCATAAAATTACAAGAGAATTAGCAACGTTTTTCTTGCGATGCCTCCTACATAGTTATGCTATCCTGGTAGAATGGAAGTACCAGGAAATCATAAAATTACAGGAGAATAATTAGCAACGTTTTTCTTGAGACGCCTCCTACATAGTTATGCTATCCTAGTAGAATGGAAGTACCAGGGGATCATAAAATCCTAATGTGATACTGATTACTGATGATTTACTGTTTAAACGGAACGAAGTTCGCAGGGCTCGATAGTTTTTTGTAAGCGTACGTACATTTGGGAAGTCATAACTGCTCAAGATATTCAATATTTTTTTTTTAATTTCAACAATAGCGCCATCTGTCTAGTAGTGCATTTTATAATCTGTAAAATCTAGAGATTTATGTAGATTATACATATTTTATATGCAACGCCATCAAAATACTGATAAAGATATGATACACAGTTACATTCTAAGAGTAGGTTTATAGGGGTTGTTTTAAATAAAAGTCCAATATTATGTTGACGTATGAGTAATTTATTCAACACAATTCAAACACTTTGGTACAAACAGTTAGTCGCAGCGTTATTTAGCGAAAAAATACAAAAAAAACATGTTACTTGTATCAATCAAGCCGCTAACCAAACGCTTACAATAAGCACACAATATTCTTGATATTAAATTAACGCAATGACGATGAAAGTAAATGCATTAACGCTTATATTATTAACGCGTTCATTCGAACGGCTATCCTAGAATTTTGAATAATTAAATTTCCACATTAAATAGCTAATGATTAATCCAAAATTTCTAACTGGAAGCTTAATAGAAGAGATCGGTTGCTAGGAAGTGGGACCTATCTAGGAGCTACCGAAGCATCACGACACAACATATAGGGAAAAGTCTAAAACGGCACGCGAGTGCCTTAAATTACGTCTATTCTGAATATAATAGAAAGATAAGATATTTACGATTAAAATGCACCTTATTATAGGGTAACGTTTAGTTTAAAATGTTTCAAAATTCCGTAGAGGGATGTAAAGTCCTACTCAGTGACACGGCCGTAGACAGGCCTTTTGGGGAGAGGTTGATTTTCCTTAAAAGAGGGTGCTAGTGGGGGGGTCGTTGAACTCTAGAGGTGATAAGTAAAAAAGTTAAAAAAATGATATTTTTGACTTTCAAAAACGAAGATTTAGGGTTAAATGGATAGGGGTTAAGTTGAAAGTTAAGGGTGATTTCAACCCCCAAATCCTTGACTACGGCCGTTCACTGACGTTATTATAAACAGGGAGTATATTAGTAGGTATATTATGTAGTTTACTAATGGGAAAAGTCTTGGTTATATCCGGCACATACTGTATGACTAAGGTTAAATCGTAACCACGTAACTTAGATATTAACTACGGATTACATATTTCAAAGAGTTGATTAAACGCTAGAAGTCCTTAACTACACTTAATTAGTTTATGCAAACGCAAATGAAAACAATTAATGAGGACAACTTAATGTAAAAAGCACGAAATAACATTAGAGGAAGCATAGATGGCGCCACCGGTCCGTTACCGACGCGAATAATGTTAATATAATTGACATAAAAATAAATGGGTAAAAAATACAAAAATATCACATTATTACATGTTGAGCTTAATTTAAATCGAAAAATCGGTTAATCACAAAATGATTCACAAACTTTAAATTAAGCTAAACAAATAAGTCCATACAAAGTAAACACAATGAACTTATTAAGTCTGAAATACCGAGTCGGGCTGAATCACGGCGAGTATTAATATGATTACACACGTCACCTCTAACATCAATTTGAAATATCTAACACAACCATAATTTTCTGTTTTATATGGTAAAAGTCTTCGCACATTACACCAACTTAACGTCAAGTCTACTTTGACTCGACTCAAGAATGCATTGCAATTTGAGCCTTATTTCGTGTCGCTTACGATTCAATTCTCACATCAAAGCTGACCGGATAAACAACTTGACGAGCTTATGTAATTCTCGCCTTATAGACAATGGAAACTAAACCGTAGCGAGCTTGATATAAGGCTCATATTTTAATGCACTTCATTAAGTCGAGTCGGAGTGAAGTAGACGTTAAGTAACATGCGTCGACCGCTACGGTGACGTCAGGGGTTGCTAATGGAAGGTTCGAGATGATTCTTAAACACCGACTCGGTAGTTTCTTCCCTATGGCACTGAAGTGCGTCATCAAACATTCAAACCGAAAATGAAATCCAGCCAACTGAGTTGGGATAATTTTAAACGAACGAGCAACTTAAATTAACGCGACACACGAACTAAACGCAAGTTTGGCACGAATCGCCGTCCCGCTGAGAATGTAACGTATTGCAGCGGAAACTAATCGTAGCCTCAGCGGGATAGTAATTGCATTGAACTAAAACGTTGAAATTAAAATGGGATGTGCGTGTCGCGGTGTATGTGCCCTATAGGGAGTGCCCTACAGGTTACACTGCCACAGTATCGTAGGCTGTGAGTCCCCGCCCGTGGACTGCTTGCTGGGGGATTGGGGTGTTTGCTTCTGGTCTGAAACACGTTGCAAACACTGCCTTAGTACATCGCGTTAGAGTCTATATTCAATTAAAGTGTCACAAGTTACCAGGTTACATTTTTAGTAAATATTTTGATTATAATAATATGTATAATATATAGAGTGTAGCGCGGCCGGGGCAAGCGACTACAGTAAATTATTTTAAAATGCTATCCAGAGTATTCGTCTGTAATGTTACAATCCAAAAGTAGAGTTGTACATTTTACGTTACAATGTTACAAAAAAGTACCAATATGTTACTTTACTTTTGTCCTTTATCTTTTATCGCAGTATGTACTCAGCTTTTATAGCTATATCTTTGTGATGTAATGCTCGATTTTAAACTGTTACATTACAGGTAAATACTCACGCTATGAGATTATTGATTCAAAAAGTCCACACATAGTATACTAGTGCATGACTTGCAAGGATAGCAAAATGGCTATGTGAAGGAGAACAAAAATTATCGATGATTTTTTATTTATTTTATGATTAATTTAGTAACTGCACCTAATTTGTAACATCGATAATTTCCTCACATACGAGTACTAATCTAAATTTTATGTCTATACACTACACATTAAATGTAGTATGACATTGCTAAAAAGCTAATAATTTAACATCCTTGCATTAATTTATATGAGGTGTTTGAACATAAACATAATTCATATTAAACAGTTTCTTTTTTGACCAATTTAGTAAACCTTACCGATCGTTAGCAACACAAAATCGTACCTAGTGCTCTAATGAAAAAGTGTTAGCCACAAAATATTAATAACACAAATGGTCAGGCAAAATTAAATAACATTCAGTGAGAAAATACTCATTTTGACATACTTTGACTTACTGTTTCCTGTAGACGGATGCAGAACATAACACATGCTTATTACGGACAATACTAAACTTACAAGACAACATAGTAACTAATATATTACATATATACCAATGCACACACGAGGACTTGCGATTGTTATAAGTTAAAAGTGTTTAAAAATGTATTTTACAAGTGTTTTTAATAATTGTGTAAATTAGTAATTGCTTTTGTAAATAATGACATACAATATATATACGTACGTATAGGTATATTTCACAATAAATGTCATCACGGCATTCATAATCATATCCACATCTAAAATCTAAATGGAAGTCAATACTATAGATACAAGTATCATTCGATTAAAGTAGTGGTAGTTATAAGTTCGTATAAGATGCAGTGTAGTAACATCTAAGTGTATGTATGTATGTATGTTGGTCTGTGTTGACTGACCTGTCGATAAGTTTCCTCATTTCGTCGCTGTGCAAGCCGTCCTTGGTAGTGTGGGCCCTGACTGTAACAACATACAAGTCACGACGCGCTCTACACTAGACACGTCACCCGGCGCCGCCTACTACTCGGATGTTTCGGACGACACACATCTCATAACCTCTTTAGCATTATTTTTGAGGCCTTAAATAAGATTGTAGGTTAGATTTTGATGTGTTTTAGCGTTCAGAACAACGCTAATTGGTTTTCTGACAATTTTTTTTGGCATACCACAAGGCAGGTTTTTGGTCCCAATCTTTTTTATTGTAATCTAGAAATAGATAGGCAAAAATTGACTATGGATGTGATGAAAGAATAACTTTTTTGTTATTATCAATGAATGGGTATCGTCCGAAAAGATCCTACAAACATGTACTAAGTACAGTATCTACAGAACAGTTCCAAGGGAGATTGAAAGTTAACACAATCACGTCTACTCATAAACCAATTTAAAAATCCATTTATTATTAATTCTGGAAATACCTGAAACACAATTTGTCATTTAGCAAAATCAATCTCACATTATGTTAGTTAACTAAGTCGGAAAATCAAAATAAAAAATAGCTTGTTCAACAGAGAACTTTAGTATGAATGATTTTGCTAAACGATAAAATAGCAGGTAAAGGACATAATAACATGAAAAGAATTTTGAAATAAAAGTATAAAGCCAATTGCCAGATTTTCTAAAAGCTTGAAACATTTTCACTTGTTATAACGAAGACAAGATTCGCATGCTGTCAGTCACAGATATTATTAACAAATAAAAACTATTGATTTAAAATTGTTACCGTCTTCTGTTCAGGTGACCCCAAGTGCGCATGGACCAATTATCGAATTAATTTCATTTGTACACACTAATTATATACTATTCTTAGGCACATGTTTATATTAACAATTATTAAATTTTAACTAAGGTGAATTGGAGTTATTATAAATGTGTTCATGAAATGATTTTTTTTGATCTGATAATGAAAAACGTGATCCTTACGCAACTTGAGTTGATAATTATTTTAAGAGTATGATTGTGAATTTTGTAGCTTGTACATAAGATTAATAATTAAGGCTGGTAATTGCTATCATCAAATATCCATTTTATAGCTCTTCTTCTGTCACCAATATTCAATCTTAAACTCTGTCATAATTAAGATTCATAGCAAAAGACACAACAATCATATTATCCTTAAATTCCTGTTATTTCTTCTTGCATTTTTTATATTTAAGTAATTTATTTAACGAAAACGTTAAGAATGACTTAATGAACTTGAAACTACACAAGTTATTTTATATAGGTACTAAGTTTCATGAGTTTCAGATAGTAAGCTAAAAGAATCATCTATGATTCTATGATTTGCACTAGCTTACTTAGGCTTAAGTATTTTGTCTTTCATAAAGCCGATGATATGACAGGTTTTGTCTATCGAGACTTTAGGGAGTTTTATTGTAACATGTTTATTTTTAAATTTAATTTTGTGTTATTTATGTTATTTTAAATTTTGAGGTTCGTTAAGTGAGCTATTAGTTCCTAAGTCGAAATAAATGATTTGAATTTGAATTTATGATATGTCACCATTCTATTCTGCTGACCCTACATCTGTAGTGGACATGTAAATTATGTAATGAGTATGTGTGCGTTAGTGCATCATACCAGGAT
>LGAG01000343.1:50833-96275 GCA_001278395.1 Lerema accius | reverse complement strand
TAAAGGTGCTTTAAAATGGAGGAGAAGAAAGGGGAAAGAAACTCCCCCGCACATCTTTTTAAATATAAGTAATGCATTGCATCTTTTTAAGTACATTATGCTTAAATGTTACCGGAACTGCTTCGAATTTACTATTTACTGTCATATCACATAGATTTTTGTTGTTGTAGATAACACAGTAGCTCTACTTCGCAGAGGCATTGCTGTGCTCCCAAAATATGTTGCAGAAAAACTTCTGCCCGGTCTTCTACTAATAAATAAAAATGTTGAATAATAATTTAATCTGCAATTATCTTACAATCATATCTTCTTATACCAATAATCGTCATGGGGTCACACAAGTCCCTACAACACCCTCTTTTTATGAAATGGGGTCATTAATCCCCCAACTAAGACTAGTTCTTAGACAAGTACAATACCTTGTTAGGATGCGGCTCAGCGTTCTGCGCCTGCGTGTATACATTGTAGTGCGTCACGACTCCGTTGGGTTGCGCGGGGGGCCTCCACGACACCAGGATAGAATCAGCTCCCATCACTAAAGCTTTCACTGCGCGGGGGGCTTCTGGTACTGTTAGAAAGAGATACAACAATTATATTTACAGTTGTAAATCCTCCTGTCCTATCTTAGCGTGATGGCATATAGCCTTCCTCTTGATAAATAGATTATCTTACAAACACTAAAATAATTTTAGTTAGTTTAGTAACAAGCTCTTCAGCTTTATTTTATTAAGTATAGAAGTATAGATAAATAGATACTTTAAGATTACTTAGATAAGTTTAAGTTTAAAAAGTATTGAATTTGTTTTTTTCTAAATCTTAAATTACATTATTAAGGACTTGATTTTGCTCCCTGCTAGGATATAGCCTATACCCTAACAGGCCTGCTTCATTTCATACCAGGTTTACCTAACAATTTAGTGTATCGTAGTATATTATATAAGTATGAAGGTAACGAATTAAATAAAAATTTGTGTTATACCAACTGGCCTATGTTTCATTATTTGGTGGCAGCGGCAGGATCAATATATTTATAATATTAGCAATCAATATTTTTATTGCTGCTCCTCTCTTATTCATCTTAGCGTAGTGTTATACAGCATATAGCCTTCCTCGATAAATGGATTATCTTACACTAAAAGAGTTTTCCAAATCGGTCCAGTAGTTCCTGAGATTAGCACGTTCAAACAAAGAAACATACTCTTCAGCTTGATATTATTAGTATAGATATAATTAGGTATCACACTGAGACGCATGGTGGAGTACGCCCTACGCCTCTTTAGTTACGAAGAAAGATGACTCAGTAATGAGTCAGTAATTGGTTGAAGAGTTAAATGAGTGGTAATTACCATCTTGTTCAGTCTGGCAGTGGATTGGAGCAGATCGTACACCATCGCCGCCGTTGGTAGTCGCCAATACTTCCATGGAGTAGTTGGTGAACTTCTTCAATCCGTGGAGAATAGTTTCACTGCTCGCCGTGATCTTTGTGTCCTTTGTCTTCTCATCTGGAATTAATTGAACCATAAATAACCTATGAGTTAGTATGAAGACGTTAATTAGTTACGTGAGAGGTTTTTGTTATTGTGACCATTAATAATTTAATTTTTCGTAAGTAGATTGTTTTTTTTTTAACCTGGACCTGTTAAAACTAGCACGATCCAAATTTCATGGTCACCTATTAGTTATGCTGTGTTAGAAGCATGGCATGAAAAACTCTCAGCTTTTGCAAAAACTATACTATACTCAGACTTTCAGGTGCTCTTAAAATGAAATTTTGGTCGAATTTCGACCACCCAGCAGGTTCTCTTGTACCTTTACTGCAGATAATTTACGATAGTCTGGTGTTTACCAGCTCGTGCTTTATAAAAAGTTATGGTCGAAATTCGACCACCAAACAGTTCCTCTAGTACCTCTACCACAGCTAACGAGGGAATACTCACCATACCAAGTCTCACTGGGTCCATAGATAACCTTGTATGCCTTGATGAGCCCGTTAGCAGCGGCCAGGGGAGGGGACACCCAGGATACCCTAATGGTCTGGGCGGTGAGCGTGGTGCACAGGACGTCCTGGGGGGAGGCGGAGGGGGCGCCCTCTGCCGTGTATGCTCGCACTTCGTTGGACACAGGTCCTGAACCCATCTTGTTGAATACTTGGACTACGATCGCGTATTGGGTGTAGGTCCTGGGTTAGAAAAGTTTTGGTAATGTATGATTTTTTTGTAATTTTTTATAGGCTTTCAGGTTACCTTAGGGTGCCGTTAGTATCTTAGGGTATCGCAAAGTACCCTAGTACTACTTAAGGTTACTAGTATCTTAGGATACGATAGATAAGAACGATCGTAAATGATATATGTATAAGATACCTTACGAAAAGCATGATGAATGAAGAAATTGCGTTATATTATTACAAGTAAAAAAAAACAATATCGTTAATAATAATAATAGACCCTAATAAATGTAAAGTATTAAGTAAATGAATGTATTCTTACTTGAGGTTTAAGATGTCGAGATGATGTTCCTTGCCGGATTCCTTGGAGATGTCAACAGTTTCGAACACGAAAGATTTGTTGCTTGAAGCCAGTTTGTAGCCAACGTAGTATCTGGAATTGATTAGACACAAGTTACTCATGTATTAGCAATAATAATATAATAATAATATAGTCTGTATTGATTCGACTCTTACGGCATCTGTGGATTTACATGGAACTAAGAACAGAATTGGCAATTGAGATCTATTCAGCTTACTAAGTTTTTTTTTGTACCTATCTTTATTGACATAAACCAATAAACTACGGAATAAAAGTTTGTGAAATATAACGTTAAATACTCGGAGATGAAATTTGACTGCATGTATGTATGTATGAGTGTTTGTTTGTGTAATTGGTACAGAAAAGTATATACCCTTGAAGTTCGCCGTTCCAGTCTTGGGGTGGGGGTGGTTTCCAGGTTACCCTCAAAGTATGCTTATCAATGGCATCAACCTTCACGTCCTGAGGCATGCCAGTAGGAGCTTCTTCCGCGGTGATGATGGTAACAGTTTCCGAAGGCTCTGAGGTTCCAAGTTCATTCTCCGCAACGATCCTGATATGATAGGCGGTAGCTGGTCTCAGGCTGAATACTCCAGCTTCAGTCGCGTCACCAGGTACTAATACACTGGAACAAGATGGATTTGTTAGTACTTATCTTACTAACTTTAATGTTAACAGCCTAACACTTGCTATTGATGAACAAGTTAAAAGCGGAGAACAAAAAGATGAAGAAAATTTTATACATCCTTAAATCGTAATACTATCCACTTTCATGCTACTTTTGAAAAAGTTAAAAGCGAAGATATTAAAAAAGGTATGTATTTAAATTACCACATTTGTTTTTAATTTAGATCCCGTCTTTGAAGCATTAAATCTCTATTTAGTAATTCTCAGTCCAAAATCATAGCAGTGTAGAGTGTTTACGTTAAACACTAGCTTTGGTTTCAAATGACTATAAAACAGTAGGTATTTGTTAAAATATATTACCGGTCAATATCTTTCTCCCAGTTGCCCTTAGCACGTTTGTATTCAATAAGGAACTTCTTGATAGGCGAGTTTCCGTCATAGGGAGCGGCCCACGACAGCTGAACGGTCCTTCCAGACTTGTCCAATACTTTAAGACCATAGGGCGCTTCGGGTACCTCTGTAATCAATATGAGAATATTGTGTACTTAGTATTATAATACAAAATTAATGTTTGACTGCAGACGACGAAGAATACGTGAATTTTCTGAAAATAGCTCCTATCAAAACCTTATTTAAAAGATTTCAACAGCCATAATATAGTCTTTTACGAAAATATTCAACTGAAATCAGATCAGCTACAAATGGCTAGGTAGATTGTCGTCCATACCTATCAGGAATCCCAAACTTAAGTTACCAGCGTAGTAATGACAGAAAATAACGAAAGCAGACCAGGGCCTGAGAGGTAGTCTTCTAAACCCTATATGTAGAACACGACGCCTTATTTAGTAGCTGACTTAACAAGAAGATGGTACCTAGCAGATGAGACAAGATGATCTAAAATTAACTGAATGAATGAAGCTAAATAGATGATTTAGAAGTAAATCGGAAGCTACACATTACCTTGAATAATCATGTTGATGCTAGTATCATCAGAGCCGAAAGCATTGGTCGCGACGCAAGTGAAGAGGGCACTGTCAGATCGTTCGGTTCTCTTGATGCTGAGGTCGGATACTACTCCACCGGGCAAGATCTCTTCGCGGATGGTGTATCGAGGGTCGGATTTGGGTTCGAGACGCTTGTTGTTCATGTTCCAGATGATTCCAATAGGCTGTAAGGAGAAATGGAGCCAACTTTAATGACAGGAAGAAGTGAAATAAGTAAAAAGATTAAAGTAGTAAAAGAGAAGTAAGTATGAAGTATTAGTTTTCTAAGAGTTTGTAGGTTCGTTTCATTATTTTTCATTGAAAACACGATAGGCGTCAAGAAATGTCTTTGCAGTATCAGGTGATCAGTCGACGACTTTTTATGGAAACATGGAAAAAATTTGCAAATTTAGATTTACCTTTTCTCCTTTAGCTTGGCATTGCAGAACGGCAGGTTCACTTCGGCGCGCGGTTTGGTTCCTCATCTTAATTTCGAATTGGGGAGGAGCTGAAAGAAATATGGTTCAATGAACTTGCTACTTCAGTGGATACTATAGTTCTTATGAAAAAATTGGGTAAGATTCTTACCTTGTACGCTGATAAGAATAACAGCAGACAGTCCAGATCCGATTCCGTTTACAGCTTCGCAAAGATAATAGCCCTCGTTCGTCTTTTGGATGTTCGCAATAGTAAGGGTTCCGTCTTCCACTTTTACATTAGGGTTGTTTGGCTTAAGGTCTTTGTAATCACCAGGCGTGTCTCCTACAACATTTGTTAAGTGTACAAAATCCAAAAATCTACATTCAAAATCTCCAACAAATTGTCTCAAATATAGTTCGACTACCGAAAGCATTACATCAAAAATTTAGTCATTTTAAATGTGACTCTTATTTGGTTTGTTTCTTTGAAGAGGTTCGATTTAAAAGATAATTGATGATTAATGAAACCTACCTTCAGCCCTCTTCCACGTCACTTGGGGCTTGGGGAAGCCATCGGCCTTACATTCAACCTTAGCATCAGAGCCTTGGGCAAAAGCCTTATCAGTGGGTTCCAGAATCCAACGGGGAGGAACTAAAATAGCACCAGCTTATTAGACTATGCCATGGTTGTTTGCATGTTTGGCTAAATCTAATAAAATTTTGTTATCAAAATCTTTTTTTAACTTTTAAAACTTCGTAATTCATTTACGTAAGAGAGCATGTAATAAACTATATTTCATTGCAAACGATTTAAATGACGGTTTATTTTAGATAAAAATTTGATTTTAAATTTTCTTTTACTGCTTAATTTTCTCTTTATTGTGTCTTACTTATATCTTTTTTAATTACAGGATATTTACATTTGATTACTTAACTCTTGTTAATAAATGAAATAATGCTTATACATGTGCCCTCTTTTATAATTAATGCTTACAATGAATATATTTTTGGCAATAAACTGTGTGTGAAGTGATGAAATTTATCGGTCCAGTAGTTTTCCATATTATGATCGCCTTTATACTCGTAAAACTCTCTATATTTGTCACTAAGTCACTAATCCGTTTAATTCGTTTTATGGGAGCGTTTTCTTCATTTAATTTTTGTATATAATTACTAAGATTTGACTTTGTAAAACTCTTACCAACTAGAATATTTTACACTATGGATAATATTATGAGATTATTGTGGTTTTCGATATATTCAACTGTTTTTTCAACCATTTTACTTTAGTTTTGAATTATTATTGTTCATGAATTAATGAAAAATTTTGATTAAAATTAATTTTAAGTTCTGTTCTAATGTTACATTCATAATATTATCCTTTCAGAATTTATAATAGTCATTAAATTCAACTGTAACGATTTGCTATATTTAGTCACCATAACTTTTAGTCTTGGAATACTTGAATAACTTGGAATCTTTAGCAATTTACTTACAGTTGAGTTTATTTAAAAGCTACTATAACGTTGAGTAATTAAGGTTGATGTGGGGCTTTGGTGAATATATGAACTTTGCATGATTATTGAATTTACAGTTATCGACGATACAAAATGATTGGCAAAGCCAACGCTATAGAAGCTTTTGTATTTATTTCTATTTTTGGCAACAAAAAAATTAAAGCCCAACTAGCTACAAAAAAACAATACAGGATAAAAATAATAAAAACCAAACCGTAACAAGCATTAAGCTGGGTATGCACATATACTGCCCTTACAAAAATTCTCATTGTAATAATGTTGGCAATTTAGAAAACATCATAGATTTTTATTACAAGAGAGTAGTTTGTAAGGGTAGTTTCGAAGCAGGCAAACAAGGCGATGCAAATTAGTAAACGAACATAAATACAGATGGGATCCCGGGAGAGGACAGGAGGCGGAAAAGAAAATGCAAGGAGGGAGAAGAAGATATGGTTTCGTCGATGATAGCCGCAGCCGGTTCCTACGAACGACATTCACTAACAAGATCCTCCCCTCTTACTGTCAATTAACGCGATACTGTTAAGATTTATGGGAAAACTATAATTCCAATACAACTTCATACAGAAATCATGTTAAATTTGGTCGTCAAGTTACGGATTTTAAGCTCACAATACTGAATCTACGCAAAGCTCGCCCGTGCTAGGATTATAGGTTACATTTGTGCTTATACCGTGGACTTCTAATGAGGCGGAATAGTTGGAGGAGCCGGCGGCATTGCGAGCGAGACAAACATATGTCCCGCTGTGAGACCACCCTGCTGGGTCTATCATGAGCCATGATGCTCTCGAAGCCATTTTAGTTGCCGTGACGCCGGCTTTCTCCTTCAAAGGTTCCCCATCGAAGTACCACTCAATGTCCAGGGGCAGATCGCCTTGCGAAATCAGACATGTGACTTGGGTCGCTTGGCCCGCATACAGCGGACTTTCGAACGAAAACGGAACTATGCGAGGTAATACTGGAAACAACCATAGAAAATCAGGTTAGAACGAACTTCGGCAAGCGATGTTAGCGACTAGTGATAGTAAGGATAGTGGTGAGCGTGAATCGATCGAGTCGCCTTCTGTGCTGCGTTGTGATGTTAGTCCCCGTTAAGAATATCTTTGATAAGAGTAACGTGCCATTGACGACGAGGGTCGCGACATGCTCGGCGCGGCCTGCTGGGTTTTGTACGATACACGTGTAGTTCCCCTGGTGGTTGGCGCTCACTGAGTTTATCGTGAGGACTGACGCTCGTGGACTTAACGGCGTCGTCACGATGCCTCGATGGAGACTCGAGTCTATCGTTTCACTGCTGAACGTCCACGATATATCGAGCGGCATGTCGCCCTTCGTGGCGACGCAGTTCACTACCACCGCGTCTCCGGGATTGGATGGCACCTCCCCGAAACTGAACGGCACTATCAGGGGCGGAACTGGGACAATAAAAATTTTATGAAGCGTAAAATCATGTTAAAACAGACAACAGATCGGAAGCGGAAATGATGAGGTCGGTATCGTATCGCACCCTTCACTACAAGCTCGGTGGAATGGAAGACGACGCCACCGGCGTTGCTGGCTGTACAGTTATAGACGCCCGCGTGAGTCGCGTCGATTGACTCGATAGTGAGCACGCTGCTGCGACGGTCGATGTTACTAACTCGTACTCCGGGGACGGCGTTCACTGATTTATTGTTTATCGTCCATTCGATACGAACGGGTTGATCGCCGTGTGTTATTATGCATTGGAGAGCAAAGTAGTCGCCTAGAAAAGCCGGTTCTGGACCGGAAGCGAAAGGTGCTATCTTGGGAGGAACTGAAACAAACATTATCTAAATGATAAAACAATAGAAATCTACCATCTATATAACGACTAACCGTAGACAACTAAATCCGAGGAGTATGTCGATTTTCCCGCGCGATTTTCACCGACGCAAGTATAGGAACCAGCGTGTTTAGCGTCGACCGATTCGATTATAAGGAGGCTACTTCTTTTAGAGTTGCTCATAGAATAGTCACTGTTTCGTTGTGATATCAAGTGCCCATTGAACGTCCAAGCGATCGTAAGCGGAAGATCACCGAGATTAACGGTGCACGATGCTTGTAAATATTCGCCAACATTTGCTGGTTTTTCGCCAAACGAAAATGGCAGAATGTTTGGGGGGACTGGAATAAAAGATCGGTACGTAAAAGAACCACGGTTAAATAAACAGAAAGAAAATTCGAAGTAACATTCTACTTTACGATTACTTGAGTAAACAATTTACGGTGTAGGTACTAGCGTATCGCCTAAATGGTTAAGCACCGTTAATAATTAAGGAAGAAGTGTAAGAATGCACTCCAGCTTCATTTTCTGCGACACAGGTGTAGTTTCCGGCATGCGTGTGCGAGACTGAACCGATACTAAGGATAGCACTTCTTTCGCCTATATTAAACACGGTCACTCCGGATCTCGGTTTAATAGGTTCGTCGTCAAAAAGCCACCGCAGATGTAAAGGGTGATCGCCTTCAATTACCGAACAAGCCGCAGTTATGACTTGTCCAGAATTCATGGCGACTTCTCCGAACGAAAATTGTTGGACCACAGGAGGAACTAAACAGAAAGCAAGCATCATCCGGTTAGTAGGTTACGGTACCAATAACGTTGAGGGTAGCTGTGTGGTTCACGATTCCAGCCTTATTTAGCGCTGTGCACGTGTAATTTCCGCTATTAGATCCTGATGCCGTCGGTATGTCTAGTACGGAGACGCGTTCGTTCAATTTTGTTGTTGTTACGCCCATTTTGCTTGTTACAGGTTCTCCTTGAAAGCTCCAAGAAATGTTAAGAGGTAGGTCGCCTTTAGGCACGTGGCAGTCGAGGTGTACGGATTCACCAGAAAATACGGCTTCGTCCAACTCAAACGGTTTGATGTGAGGGATGACTGAGCAAAGAAAATTGATACAATGTTAGTGATTATATTAACAAGCTGTAGGTAACATCTAATTAATTTTACCCTTAACATGAAGCGGAGTAGAATATCTGTCTTCCCCGGCTTTATTCCTTGCTATACAAGTATAGTTGCCACTGTGGGCACCAGTAACTGAAGCTATGGTTAATATGGACGTCTGTTCGGTAATCTTCATCGTTTTGATACCAGAATGGGTCGACAAGTCTTGTCCTTCGAATGTCCAAGTAACTGACATCGGTCGATCCCCTTTGCTAGCGTGACACGTCATTTGGATAGACTCCCCGTAGTAAACAGATTCTTCGATCTCGAAAGGCATTATATGGGGTGGAACTGATCAAAAACGAAAAATAATTCTAACAGTCAATCTAAACGTGCAAATTATTTCTATAGAGGCCGTAGTTCTAAAACATTTAGAAGTATCTAATAGACGAAGAGGGTCATTGGATACCATGAATATTGACGAGGGCGGAGTGGTGCGCGCGGCCTGCGCGGTTACTAGCCGTACAGGTGTAGTTTCCGCTGTGTTGACCCATCGCTGTCGGTATGCTAAGAACGGATGCCTTTTCCCCTAGCTTCGTAGTCGTGATACCCATATTGTTATGATAAGGAATCTCAGTCCCTTGAAAACTCCACGATATTTGCAGAGGTCGGTCTCCTTTCGACACGTGACATGTGAGGTGTACGGACTCACCGGCGAAAATAGATTCTTCGACTTCGAACGGGATTATGTATGGAACCACTTGATAAAGCAAAATAAAACATTTAGGATTCTAACATAATGATAACAAAATAGTCAAGTTTAACCTAGCAGAATATAGTATGTACCGATTACTTTAAGGACGGTTGTGTATGTGGCTACGCCGGCGCGATTTTTGGCTATACATGTGTAGTTACCGCTGTGGGCACCAGTAACCGATGGCAACACCAATACAGAAGATCGTTCGCCCACCTTCGAGAAAGTTCCTAACTCGTGTGACAATAGGTGTCCATTATATTCCCAGATTATTTCCAAAGGAGCATCACCCTTCGATATGTGGCACATCATTTGTACCGACTCTCCCGAAAACAAGGCTTGATCGACGTCGAACGGCAAAATGTTCGGTGTTACTGCGTTAAACAAATGAATTGCGAAGGACCAAAAAATAAACAAATGAAACAAGCTTACGTTGCCTGCAGATATGTAGGCGGAACTCATGCTGATTCGGCCGACATATCTCTAGCATCGAAAGACAATGACGAACATAAAATACGGTGATTTATGATATAATGAGTAAATGAAACTGACCATGAACATTAAGGACAGTGGAATGGTTAGTGGATCCAGCGCTATTCTTGGCAATGCAGGTATAATTGCCACTGTGAGCGGCGGTCGCTGCGGCGATCGCAAGGAATGAGGTACGAGAAGTCATTTTGGTAGTCATTATCCCAAGTTGTGACGATGTATTTTCATTTCCATGGAAGGACCACTTGATATCGAGGGGCAAGTCGCCCTTTGATACGTGGCAGTTGAGCTGGACTGATTCACCGGCGAACACCGATTCGTCCGCTTCGAAGGGAACGATGTATGGCAATACTGTTAATTCAGAAAGCCCAAATGATTACTGAGGCAAGCGTGCAGCGTGCGGCGGAGGCATGGGATACGAAGGGGGCTCAGGAGATACCATGAACATTGACAAAGGTAGAGTGGACAGCCAGCCCGGCGCGGTTGCCAGCGTGACACGAATATTCGCCGCTGTGACTGGCCATCGCTACAGAGATTGTCAGCAAAGACGTCCGCTGTCCAATCTTCGTTGTAGTAATTCCTTGGTGGGAAGATAGCTCCTCTCCGTGAAAACTCCATGTAATACTTAGAGGCACATCGCCTTTGGACACGTGGCAAGTCAACTGAACCGATTCCCCAGCAAAGACTGGCTCCTCGGCCTCAAATGGAACGATGTGTGGAGGAACTGGTGAAGGAAAGCAAAAAAAGGTAAACGGAAAAACTCAGGAATAAAAATGCATTTAAGTGTACCCTGAACATTTAACGTAGCCGTGTGGTTTGTGCTGGCTACAATATTGGAAGCTGAGCATGTGTAATTTCCAGAGTGCTTTTCTGTTACGGACGGTATAGCCAATATTGAGCTCCTATCTCCCATTTTGGTGATTATAACAGCGTCAGATTTTTCAATGGGCCGATCACGAAAATACCACGTAAGTTTCAGAGGCATATCTCCTTTTTGAATATGGCACATGACTTGAATGCTTTCTCCATAAAACACAGCATCATCGAATTCAAAGGCGGATATAATAGGAGCAACTGTAAGAATCGTATAACTATTGATTATATAATTACAGTGTGATTTAGACAGGGTTCAGTTGGGATAAAACACAAACATGAAAAGCGGACACTATTCAACCGTGAGCGTATACCCTTCACATTGAGCGTTGCGGAGTGGCTATCTCTGGCGACAACATTGGAGGCGGTGCACGTATAATTGCCAGAATGCTTGGCTGTGACAGTAGGTATTATGAGAGCTGAACCCCGGTCCCCGACATTCATAATGTTCAACCCAGCGAGTAAACTCACATCTCCTTCATTGAAACTCCACTTGAAGGTTAAGGGTTTGTCTCCCTTATTAACGTGACACATTACTTGTACTCCTTCACCATAAAATACGGATTCGTCGAATTCAAAAGGGGCTATAACCGGTGCCACTGAAATTAATATTTACTCGTCACTTAATACAAATTCTCAATTGATGTTTTAGCTAGTCACTTTTTAAGTAATGATTAACATGAAAATAATTTTATGGCCCGCCAAAGTTACCAAGGACAGGATTTGAGGTTAATAATACAGGCACACTAATAATTCTATGCTACTAAGCGGTGGATCTACTGGAAGGATATACCATTGACGAACAGCTGATCTGTGTGGTTCATTGACCCAGCTTGGTTTTTAACGACGCATGTATAATTTCCTTGGTTTTCGTGGCTAACAGATTCAATAGTCAGTTGGCTTGCGCGTTTGGTGTTTAGCAGTGATATTCCAATGTCACCAGAATTAATTTTGTTTCCGTTAAAGTACCATTCGATTTTTAAAGGTTGGTCGCCTTTACTGACTGCACATGTGACCAAAACCATTTCTTGAGCGTTTACGGGTTCTTCTCCAAATTCGAAGGATGTGACTTGCGGGGGGACTGTAGCGGGGAGTGAAGCAAATAAACACTTAAACGACGATATTCAAATTGCGAGTAAAGAAAACTGTAGACAAAATACCATTAACATAAAGTTCAGCTGTATGATTCACTTCGCCAGCTTGGTTTTTAACAGTACAAGTGTAATTGCCCTGGTTGATGTGCGTAACGGATTCTATGGTGAGTTGGCTGGTCCGTTTAGCATTCGTGAGCGTGATGCCATTGATACCAGACTTTATTGGTTTTCCATTAAAATACCATTGGATGGAAAGTGGGAAGTCGCCTTTGCTGACAGCACACATAACCACTACTAATTCTTGATCATCGACGGGATCGGCTCCGAAATCGAATGACATAATTTGCGGTGCGACTATAGAATAACGACACTTTAGAAAATTTAATTATCTAATAAGTTTAGGATTAATAAAAATCGTTGCCACACACGCGTTGTATTAATCTGAATCATCGAATTCGAAAACAATAAGGGTTAAGGTTTGTCAATGAAATTATATGAAGCCCATTATGAACAGTATAATAACAAATATAAAGCTAAAAAATAAACTATGTGCAAACAAAGCGACTTGGAAATAAAACATAGCTTTCCAAACGGTACCATTCACGTTGAGGACCGCGCTGTGGCTACTGCGGCCGGCTTCATTTTCCGCGATGCAAGTGTAATTACCAATGTGCTCGTGTTGCACACTTTCAATACTCAACATAGATATTTTTTTCCCGTTCCTGTTTATTAAAATGCCATTCCCCGAATTCAAGTTTTGATTGTTAAGTTGCCAGTGTATCTTTAAAGGCAAGTCCCCTTTTCCTACTGTGCACGTCAACGAAACTGTATCACCAGCGTTCAGTATTTCTTCTCCAAAATCAAAGGAATTGACCTGCGGTGCAACTATAATCGTCCATAGGTTAACACGGGATTTTAAAATTTTATTTACCTACAAATAATGTACTGAGGAACAAATTGCAGGATTTCCCATTTTTGCTACCCCAATTTTGACCTACAGGAAATGGAAAATGGAAGGTGGAAATGATAAAAATGTAAAACGCAAGCAAGCTTCAGTTTATAACAATTAAGACGAAGCTTTACCATTAACCGATAATTCGGAGGAGTAATTAGCATAACCGGCCTGGTTGGTGGCTAGGCAAGTGTAAACTCCCGTGTGAATGAAGGAGACAGAGTCTATAGAGAGACTGCTTGACTTGTGACCTATTTTCGTCACCGTAACTCCTGGAACCTCTCTGACATCTTTTCCATTTAAATGCCACGTTATGGTTATAGGAGCGTCACCTTTCGCTACCATACATTGAACTCCAACAGTGTCGCCTGCGTTGGCTGGCTCGTCGCCGAAGGTGAAGGGATGGATTTGGGGTAAAACTGTTAGGGGAAGCTATTTTAATTATGCAAACATATCGTCTAATTTCACTAATACTCTACAAAGAAATACAGCAACAAGGACCATTAACTTCCAGCGTAGAACTGTGATTAACTCGTCCGGCTACGTTTTCCACGTGACAAACATAAGTCCCACGATGTGTTCCGTTAACGGAATCGATATTTAGGATGGACATCTTTCGGCTCATGCTTCCTATGGCAATGCCCAAGGTGTTGTCCTGAGATATTTTCCTGCCGTTTAAGCTCCACGAGAAGTTGGCCGGTAAATCGCCCTTGTTCATAACGCATTGGACCGAAGCCGTGTCGCCAGCGTTGGCGGGCTCATCGCCGAACTCGAAGTGTAAGATTTGAGGAGGAACTGCGTTTGGTGTAAAGCATTAACATTTTAAAAAAACAAAACTACTACAGGATGAAGCGAACCGTTAACACTGAGAAGAGTCGTGTGATTGGTCTCTCCGGCGTCGTTTCTAAGCGTGCAAGTGTAGGAGCCTCGGTGGACGGAGCTGACCGCCTCGATATTTAGAATGGAAGTCTTTTTGCTAATGGTAGTGAGGACGATGCCGAGGTTATTCCGCGGTCTGATCTCCTCTCCGTTGAATCGCCATTTGAAAGTGACGGGCAGGTCGCCCTTGCTCATCACACAGGAGACGGAAGCGGTTTCACCCTCGTTGAGAATTTCCTCTCCGAATTCGAACGGAGTTATTTGCGGCGGGACTGAGGTGAATTCGTGAAAACTAAGTATAAACGGGATGTTAAGGACACTGGAGCTACACTAGAGAAGCGAAAGAAAAGCAAGCCGACGTTATTTGGGTCGTGTACCATTAACTTCGAGTACCGCGCTGTGGTTAGCGGAGCCGGCCGGATTCGTCGCCACACAATAATATGTGCCCCTGTGTATGCCACTCACTGAGTCGATGTTTAGTATGGAGGTTTTTTTGTTGATGTTGGTTATGACGATGGCTAGGTCGTTATTTTTGGGGACGAGGTGTCCATTGAAAACCCAGGATATGTTAAGAGGTTGATCGCCTTTGCTCACCGCGCAAGATATCGACGCCATGTCGCCGGCGTTTGCAGGTTCTTCCCCGAATTCGAAAGGCAATATTTGAGGAGGCACTGCGTCAAAACTAATAGAGTTATTCAGGGGCGTGTGTGGCAAACGAAGTAGCTTTGGCGGGCATAAATTTGTACTAATATTTTTTTTACCTATACCTTGATTTTAAATATACGAAACATTTTATGTAGAGCACCTGTAAAGTAACATGTATTAGAATTAACAATATTACGTTAATTAAATAATGCCATAGGATTGACGAGTATATACTTAAGTTTTATTATAATTAGACACAGTTATAGTTTAAAAATATAATTTCCTTTTTAAAAGATATTTTAAATCTTTTTTTTAACAATCCTATGACATTATATTTGGAAGAGTTACTGAGTATTTCAATTAATATTCACACATTGTATTTAGAAATATAGCAATTATCATATGACAGTTTTCAAGATTGAATGGGTATACTCAGTAATATCACTTACTACTCCATTATGAATGTGTTACATTTTTAACCAGCAACAATATTAGGTATAACATTTATAACTTTGGAAATTTTATTTGATACTTTAAGTCGTAAGTGAAAAACTCTTCCTTCTTTTACATTTGAATCAAAAAACATATAAGAAGTAGGTATGATCATGAATGAAATGAACTTTTGTAGCTATTCATTTAAATCACAATAAGAATTTACTTTTGCTTATATTTAACATCACTTTTATGTCTCATCAAGTGGCAGTCGTAGTTGTCAAAGACAATACTTTAGACAAGGTTTATACTCGTCAATAACATTATTTGTCTTCATTTTCTTGTAACTGTCTCATTTGTAGTCACCAATTTCGGTCTTCCATCCATATTAGTCAATCATGCTATCGCTATGATGATGCTAATCACATTGTAAATATGGGATCAGACAATTTCCTTACATTAATGTTTACTTGATATTTAGAACGAGTTTTTAGCTACGATTATTAATCAGATTTTTTTAACTTTCAGAAACTATTTTCTATTATGGTGTAGTAGGTATAATTTGTTCATTGCATTCATTATCCATCAAATAATTTGTTACCGTCGAATTTGGTGTTCACACATTTAATATTAAGTATTCGAAAAGGAAAAAATAATTTGTGCACTTACAATTTTACTGCATTTTTAATACTCAATTTTTTTTTTTATTTTCTATATCGTCAATTACTTCTATATCGTAATCTTATGTTCAAATCCTGTTTTTTTACTAAACTCAACGATAACAAAAAAATATTAGAGAATGTAAACCGGTCTTACTGAATTCGAATGAAAGTTTTCGACTTTATAATACAAGTTTTTATAAATTTTTTTTTTGAAAGCCGAAACAAAAATAATCCGATACAAATTTTGAATTCCATTTAAAAACCAATAATAAAACCTGTTTTAAAATTCACCGGTTTTCATTCTCTACAATATTCCAAATAAAGGTATATCCACACTGTTATAATTTGTGGAGCAACATTTTGCAACACGACAACATTTTATAACTTTTTCTACAAAGCTTCTTATTTATATGTATATTGCGCAACGCCACTACACCACCATCAAAGTATAACAGCAACAGGCAACATTATTACGTCTTCTTGATTGTTTCCAATGTTGGACAACATTACTAAATACGCAGACATCGACTATCAAACGAACAAATAAATTTCTGTTATCAAATGTTGTCGGGCCACATTTAGAGTTGATACTCCACAAAAGATAACCATGTATGGATGTATGTATGTTTATAAAAGTGTCACTTACCCATGACTTGAAGTTCGAGATTGCCGCGAGCGCTGTATCCTTGAGAGTTCTTGGCAACACAGGTGTAAGTGGCTTGATCGCTGTTCCTTTCAACATTTTCAATGACCAATGTACCGTTCGGGAAGACCTTTTGCTTGCGGTTGATTGGGAGCACACTGGAAATTAGAATTGGTGGAACTTAGTCAAATGTATGATCTGCTATGTAATTTTATAGTGATGTAATTGCATTTTGAGTGTAGTTTTGGTTTTGCTGTATAAATCTAGTTACAACAATCTATCATGAGAACTGTGACTGTGTGTATTCATGTTACTTATGTTATTGGGGTTTGTTTGTAGTTATGTCTATAGACAACGTTTAAGCTTTAAATAAGTTTGCTTTCGTTTTTGAAGAGACTTCTAACTCTAATGGTCATCTTCCGGATTATACTACGGTTTTGTATTCAATGTAAAAACAAAAAGCTGTACCACCTAACTAGGTACCTTTGTACCTACTCTGTTTACCAGTAGGCTATTAATCCGGCTATAGAGTGTTAGCCAAAATTCTATACCTCACCGTAATTCACTATCTAAATTTCATAATAAAAAACCTGCAAAAGCAACTAATCTTCCGACGAATCAAACAATTGCCAGTGAACACGTACCGTCCATCACGTTCCCATACAATAGAGTCAATGGGGTATCCGGCGACGGGGCAGTGAGCGATGAGGGTGTCTCCGGCGACCACGGGGCGTTTCTTCATGGAGCGGACGTACGGCATGCCATACACGTTGACGCGGGCTGAGTGGGATGCGCTACCGACCTGGGGTATGGAAGTATTGATAAAGTTTTGTACTTTAACTAAAGATAATAGGGAAGGAGGTGAGAAGGTAAGAGGTAAGATGAAATGACAAGATATTATAGAACGAGAGATGAGGTGATGGATGATGATGGGATTAAATAATTAGAAAAAAAATGGACAGTAATGTAGTCTATCAAAATGTACCTGACGAGGTAAATAAAACAGTGGGGGAATTTTATCTTGTCAATGTGGTAATAACGCCAAATTATTTTCGAGATTACGCGTGAGGATTCTTATTAGTTCTTACACCACACAACACCATACATCAATAGGTTAGAAAATGTGTACTGCCGAAAGCTAACCCACTTGACCAATACTTCTCTTGGCAAACGCTGTATGAAAGTTAATAGACTTAGTTGGTAATATAATCTACCCTCAACTTACCTTGCTAGACGCGATGCAGGAGTAAAGACCACCATCATTAGTATGCACAGAGGAGATGTTGAGGTGAGACTCGACGTTTCCATCAGCGGTAACGAATTGTCCGATCTGAAGCCGTTCTCCACTGGAGAGCTTGTCACCATCAAGAGACCACGCGATGTCGGGAGTGGGGTTGCCAGAGGCGACGCATTTGAGACGCAGAGAGGGGCCTGAGCGTAAGGTCTGTTCGCCGAAGCTGTGACGGATCTGGGGTGGTTCGACTGGAAGATGGAACGTAACGGTACATAGATATGAAGATCTAAGTAGTAAATACACACGTAAAATGCCTATGAAAACAGACATGCGTCTTGCCCTGTAAGTTAATGTAAGTTTAAGTGCTTCTGTCATTGATCGCGGAGGCGAGTGGTTTATGCATGGAACAGTAATCATTATTAAAAAGCCACTAGCATTCAAAGAGTTAAACGACGTTATATATTTTTTATGTAATAACAATTGAAAATATTGTTACATTGTTTAATATTATAAAGGTAACGTAAGCTAGACGGAAAAGTTACTTCGAATACAAACCCAAACATATTTGTATTAAAGAAATTATTCAATTACTTCGTACTATCGAAAAAACTTAGAGAATCAATATTAGCTTTACAGATATCTCGACGTATTTCTTTATAAACTGTTTGGTTAATATTACAATTTATTTTAAGCCATTGAAATCTCAAGTGTATAAACGTTACAAGGTATTTGTCTGATAACAATTAAGTAAACAACAAATAAATTGAGAGATACATACATCGTCCGCCAAGTTTCAGTTCTGCGCTAGCACCGGCACTTTCTTGGTCGTTCCTGATAAAGCATTGGTACATTCCCTTATCTTCCTTCTTCACTGATTCGATCCTGTTCAATTTAAAAGATTCATTAATTTTATCTCTATTAAAATTAACTGTTAATTCGTGGCATTTTTGTCTTATTACGTACATCCTTATATAATGTATAATTTTAACTATTATGTTAATTAATTTTAAATTTTCCGTTTATCTATAAAAGTAAAATTAACCTTCTACTTCCCGTTTAATTAAATACTATGAGTTAATTTTAGTTGCAATTTTTCCAAGAATGAATTAATTAAAAATGGTTTTCTTAATTCACTAAAAATTTTCTAAACATTTGATATCTTCATCTGTGCCTTAAAAATGTCCACAATTTTTATCATTATACCTGAGCATAGCATCATGATGGTTCATGTCCTTTCCATCCTTCAACCAAGTGATAGTTTTGACGGGGTTTCCTTCGTATCTGCAAGTGAAAACTGCTGGGCGGCCGAAATCTACGGTCTGGGTAGCAGGTTCAACATTTGCTTTTAAAGGAGCGGTTACAGTCAATACAGTTTCTACAGATTCACCTGCAACAGAAAATGAGGGTTGTCAGTTATTATTTTTAAATTATGTTTATTATTTTTATAAGAAACGACGTTTAAACATTGTTATCTTAAATGTTTCGAAGGGGTTTAAGATTCTTACAATCAATTTAATTTTTTTTGAGCGATTCAGAATTTTCCTAAGTATCCAGTGACTAAATTGTTAAAAATCAGTCTTTTGATAATAACTGGATTTGCAAATGTGAACTCACCTCCAACAGAGTTATTGACGACGCAAAGGTACTTTCCAGAATCCTCAACTTTAGCTTCCTTGATGATAAGAGTACCAGACACTTGCTTTACTCGGTCATTGAGAGTTACTGGCTGTTTCCTGGCCGTACCATCGATGAACTTGTACCATCTGTAACAATAGAGAATCCGCTTAAACACCTTAATTCGCGTAGACAACCCTCGGTTAATCTATTTCATAAAAAGGTAAATTTTAAGAATTGCCTGATGATTAAATCGTAGCTTTATAAAGACCAGAGATTCAAAAAGCGAATTGAAAATGATTTCTGGTCGCAAAATATAAGGTTATTGAACTCAAATGTGGTAAAAACTGTACAATAATACAAAATCACATGAAAGGCCAATTTAGTTTAACTGAAGATGTACTAATTATGCTAAACAATTTTTATACAGTGGAATTCAAAATACATGAGAAAATGTTATAATAAAGAAGACTACAAAAAAACCGAAAATGTTCTAAGCATTAGCTCACAGATGACTTATTTATCGAGTTGTTAGTGCCCAGGGAATTCGATCAGTCAAAACAAAAGCAGTTTCATAAAATGGTTGACCCTTTCCGGGGAACAATCCCGCCAAATTCGTAAGATGAAGCACAAAGTAAAGATTAAAGCGTCCAAAAAAGCAAGAACACCCTGCGACTTACCAGGAATGGTCTACACCGCTCAATCGATACTTTGTCTGAGGACCATAATAGGGCGCGCGGCCGGCCGCGGTTCATCACGCCTTCTAGTCACGTGGGCAGGCGCCCTCCGCAACAGACTGCAATAACAACGCATATCAATACATTGGGATGGCATGGTGTCGCTACGTGAAGGATGATTGCGTGAGATGCCGTCGGCCGGCCGTGAGCGCAAGGAGCGTACCTTGTTATGGGCGCAGGGAACGCTTGAACCTCACAGAGAAGCGCGAGATTCTCACCGTCCCGTCCTACTTGGCGGTTCAAACCGTCTCCCGTTACCTTCGGCCCCGTCCTACCCGTTGGTTCTGGAACGTAAACCGACTGTGACCCACTGGACGAATAACTCACCGAAATACGGGGACTGGGTAAGCGGAAACTTGACAGGTCAAGTACGCAACTTCAGTTTGATGTACGAAGAGCACTTGCCAACCTTCGAAGTGCATAGCCGAATCTTTTCTAGGAGCAATTTTATTAGTTGGTTCTGTAAATTCAGAGAAGACACTCGTAAACTAAGGAGCAATAGACTCAATGTCATGTTGATGAAGACTATTTCTATCCATACCTACGATATAAGGTAAAGTATCAGTATATTATTACAAACAACATTGTGGATTAGTTTCATTATAATCTCTACTAGTTTTTTAATATGGATTTAAGGAAAATAAACTCACCTGAAAATAGGCGGGGGATAGCCGGCTACTTCACAAGTGAGGAAAACTGATTCAACGACTGAAGCTAGAAAGATTTCACCGCCCTCAAATTTTCGGACTTTGTCGCTTCGGGGAGCTATTTTATTGGTGGGTTCTGTAATATAGGTGAAGAAATACGATCAACGCACCTTGAAACTGGCACAGGGAATCCTTGCGCGGGGCATACTAGTGCTAACGATGTGTTACGAGAGTAATGAACGGCAGCTTTTGGTGTTGAAGTTATACTGGGTGCAGCGCTTGCAATTGGTTCTGGAGAAATGGTTACCTCATTAGATAATAAAAAATTTAGTGAACTAACTTTAAACTGCATCTTAACTACTGATTGGCCTTTAAAATGTGATAAGAATATCAGAAACCAATCACAATGTTTCATCTACTACAACTTAATTCTTAAAGCTAAGATTAATAACTTGCCTGAATAAAGGTACAGGAAAAGCTTGAGCTTGACACAAAAGTCCAAAGCTTTGATCGACAGTGCGTATAAAGGTGCTACTACGAGCATCCGTAGAGAAAGTAGGAGCTTTGAATCCAATGGGCTCTGCAGTTGAAAACGATATCATTATTATATATAGGTATAGAAGATACAATAGTGTCATGCAATGTACACTTGCCTGAAAACTGGGGCGGGAAAACTTTGAGCTTGGCAAAGTAGAGTGAAGCTCTGTCCAACGCGCTTTCTAAATATGCTTCCAAACGATTCAGACGAAAATGTCGGAGACTTAGCACCAACTGGCTCTACAAAATTTTAATCATCGATCATAAAACACATTTCATAAACTTGCCTGAAGATAGGTACAGGAAAAGCTTGAGCTTGACACAGTAGTGCAAAACTTTGACTTTGATGTCTCTTTATAGAAGAAAGTGCTGACTCAGTCGAAAAAGTAGGAGCCTTTGATCCGACGGGCTCTGTAGACATACAAAGTTGTTAATGGAAATAAATTATATTTGATACGGTTTATATTTTTGCTCGCAGAGATGTAACCTGGTGAAGTCTTAATCATAGATAATATACTGATACTTTAACTTTAAAATACAGTAAAAATTTCTCATAACTTGCCTGAAAATTGGTAAGGGAAAAGCTTGGGCTTGGCACAGCATTGAAAAGTTTTGATCCTTATGCCTCGTTACAGCTGATGATGTTAAGTCAGTTGGGAAGGTCGGTGGCTTGGAACCCACAGGTTCTGTGCAACGAAAATAAACCAGGTTTCAGACTATTCAACGATACATTGACTTACCTAAAAATTGGCACAGGAGACGCTTGCGCTTGACACAGTAATGCAAAACTTTGTCCCGTTTCCCTAACAAAAATACTGCCTTTGGAGTCCGTGGAAAAGGAAGGGGCTTTCGCGCCAACGGGTTCTAGAATTAAAATGAACTAATGTCAAGGTTGCAAACCCACCTGAACATTGGTTGAGGATACCCTTGTGCTTGACAAAGCATAGAACCGCCAGAATGTTCTTGGATATTATAATTATAAGACGATGCGGTGGTGGGGAATGCAGGAGCTCTGGCCGTTACTGGTTCTGGATTAAAAAGAAACGGATGGACAATGTTAAGAAACACTCACTTGAAAATTGGAGGAGGGTGAGCCTGGGCCTGACACAAGAGGACAATAGCTTGTCCCGCGACTTTCGTAAGCGTCGTACTTTTGAATTCCAACGAAAACGACGGAGCCTTCGATCCTATTGGTTCTGTCAGAATTATTTTACTGCAATTAATTTACATGTAGAATATTGTTTCTCTTACCTGAACAACGGGACAGGAAATGCTTGAGCTTGACATAAGAGAGAAAAGTCTTGGCCGGTTTTACGAACTATTCCCGAGAATTGGACATCACTAGAGAACGTAGGAGATTTAAAGCCAACAGGTTCTACAATTAAAAAGAAAATTCTTTTATTCACCTGAACGAAGGTACAGGAAAAGCCTGAGCTGGACACAGAATATTGAAGCTCTGATTGACGCTCCTTACGTACCAAGAAAACTTATTATCGGTAGAAAAGGTAGGCGATTTTGATCCGATGGGCTCTAAAATTAATATAGAAATTTATAATGTTTACATGAATGATCGAGAAGATAGATACCTGTAAACTGGAATGGGATATCCCTGAGCTCGACAGAGCAATGCTAAGTTATGATTCGTTGGTCTGCTAATGAACCATGCTAATTTATCGTCAGTTGAAAACACAGGCGGCTTGGAACCAATGGGCTCTGAAAATTTCATTATACATGAATAGGTAATAAGGTTGCTACTATTCCTCACCTAAATACGGGAACAGGAAACCCTTGTGCCGGACATAAAAGTGCAAAGTCCTGAGTAGAAGAAATTTCAAACCATTGCAGTTTCGAACCACTCGAGAATGAAGGACTTTTGGAGCCAATCGGTTCTAAAACATGCAACATCATTAGAAAATATGAATGTGAGGATAGGGACACCCTGATTTTGAGCGATTATAAAAACGGAGATTTGGAATAGCTATAAAAATGATTACGAATTGAAAACTCACCTAAACACAGGAACGGGATATGCTTGTGCCAGGCAAAGTAATGTTATACTGGATTCCATTGCGAACTCCACGAATTCGATCGTTTTTGTAGGGACTTTCGGCGGAGCACTATTAATGGGCTCTAAAAATACAATTGGCTTAATAGTATTACCTGGACAGTGGCACTGGGAAGGCTTGAGCGGGGCATAGCAATGTTACGCTCGCGTTAATTAATGTACTGAAGCCTCTTACATTATCCAGGGTGGGAAACTTCGGAGGCACTCTTCCTACGGGCTCTAAACATAAATCTTATTTACGATACACGTAACTAAACCATTAACGGTTAAAATTACCTGAATATTGGAACGGGAAAAGCTTGAGCCATACAAAGTAAAGTGACGGTGTTATTTGCAGAAATTTCAGTTATATCAATCATTTTTGACGCTACTTTTGGCGCTGCGCTGCCCATAGGTTCTATGGAAGAAACGTGATATTACAGAATATGAAATATGAGTGTACCTGTAAACTGGGACGGGAAATGCTTGAGCAGGACACAACATAGTGATGCTGTCGCCGCCCATAGCGTCAAATGCACGACTTTTATCAGTACTTGTAAATTTTGGCGAAACACGTCCCACGGGTTCTATGAATAGGCAAATAGTTTCTATGACTTACTTAAGACCTTTTGATCAGAGGTATTACCTGAATTGTGGGATCGGGAACACTAGTGCCGGGCATAATATAATGACACTTATTATGAAATGTAAGCATAATATACCTGTAAACGGGGACAGGAAATGCCTGTGCTGGACACAGCATAGTGATGTTGTCGTTTCCCATAGCGTCAAACGCTCGAAGTTTATCAGTACTGGTAAATTTAGGTGAGACACGTCCAACGGGTTCTATGAATAAACGTTTCATGTGACTATTTAGAATGTTCTGGATTTAGGAGTTACCTGAATAGTGGAACCGGGAACGCCTGCGCCGGGCATAGTATAGTCAAACTGCTATTAAGCATAGCGCTGAAACTTCTTGAGCTATCCATCGAAGGGAATTTAGGCGAGACTCGTCCTACTGGCTCTAAGAACATAACAGTAATACTTATAAATGGGTATACCTGAACAATGGAGTTGGGAAAGCTTGTGCCGGACATAGCATCGTAACGCACGTGTTCGAGGAAAAGGTAAAACTGCGCCCAGTTTCCATCGATGGAAATTTCGGTGACACTTTGCCCATCGGTTCTGTTCACGAAAAGTACTGAATAGTAATCTTATAAGGTTCAAAATACTATAATCGATAGGCTGATATGTCGTTTTGTTTGTAATATAAGATATGAAACTCTTACCTAAACATTGGGGCCGGATATGCTTGAGCGGGACATAAGATCGACAAACTCTGATTGCTATCGAAATTGAAAAGTCGGCTTTTTTCTAAAGACGGAAACTTTGGAGACACTTTTCCCATAGGCTCTGAAGCAAATTATTTCTAATCTTAGCTTAATAAAAAAATGTTTTACAATAATCTAATGATACAATGACTTATTAAGCTTTGAATAAAATGAAATACCTGAAGAGTGGAACTGGGAACGCTTGCGCAGGGCATTGCAATGCATAGGAATGATTTTTCTTCATTCCGATCATAGTACTCATTACAACAGATGCAAATTTTGGAGGCACGCGGCCGACTGGCTCTACAGATACAATGAAAAACGGCGTCAATTAACATTTACCTGAATAATGGGACTGGGAATGCTTGAGCAGGACATTGTAAAGAATACGAATGATTTTTCTTAACGCCCATCCACGTACCCATCAGAACTGACGCAAATTTTGGAGATACTCGCCCAACTGGCTCTAAATATGCAAGAGAAATAAAAGTATCACTTGAAAATTACCTGAATAATGGGACAGGGAATGCTTGCGCAGGACATTGTAATGCATACGAATGATTTTTCTTGACTCCCATCATAGTACCCATCAGAACCGATGCAAATTTTGGAGGTACTCGCCCGACTGGCTCTAAGTATGCAAGCAAAATAAAAGTGTCATTCGACAATTACCTGAATAATGGGACTGGGAACGCTTGGGCGGGGCACTGTAACGCGTAAGAATCGTTTTTCTTAACCTCGAACATGGTGCCGGTTAAAACGGTTGCGAACTTGGGCGGTACGCGTCCGACAGGTTCTAAAAGTACGGTTAAAAGTAAAGCGATAATCGGTAATCGGCACGTTACCTGAACACGGGGACGGGATAAGCCTGCGCCGGGCACAGCAAAGTAAACGCAGAATCCGTATTGGCAACAAACATCATGCCCACTTGAGTCGTCGAGAACTTAGGTGGAACTCGCCCTATCGGCTCTGAGGAAGTACGTAAAATGGCTTTAGAGTCTCCTTACCGGTACATGGGAGCTGGGAATGCCTGTGCGGTGCACAGAACGGCGAGGCTGGTGGATTTTTTGAACTGGAAGCCGCTTGTGGTCTGCGCGCTAGGAAACTTGGGAGGCACACGGCCCACAGGCTCTGCGCATGTTGGGAGAAGGCGGAGTTACAAGGATTGGAGTTTCAACAGTGAGAAAGGCGAACAGACCAGCTATTTTACAAATCCCTACACCTAACAAGTCGCCTATAAAGACTTTAAGTTGTAAACTTTACGTATTGAAACGCGGATCAAAGCTCTGCAGGGTACCCTATCCCAACATTCAGGCAAGGTACAATCTTACAACGTAACATTTGTAAATATAAGTACTTGAGGATCGTAGTTATATTTACAAACCTTTATACTAAAAATAAATCACCAAATTATAATCTCTTTTCACTGTAAAAAGATATTTTAGAATAAGGATTTGACCCTCAATAAATACAGCTAAAGAATAAACAGAGATTATAAATAAGGTAATCAAAATTAGCATATTAAAAAAAAATATTAAACAGCAGAATATTACCAATATTGCAGTTGAAATCAAGATATTAAAAATGTTATTCCTTGATACTTAAATTGTCCATATAAAACATACTATTAATAAGTAGGTATTGGAAATATTTTACTGATATTAAATGCAGAAAATAATATGTTGATTTATTTAAAACGATATCAAAAGTGAATTCAATATAATTATGTCAGCAAGTTAATGATGATATCATTAACTCTATCGTAACTGTCATTGAATCAATCTTAAAAACAAATGGGCGAGAACTTTGACAGATGCAAATTATTTAATTTTGGTTTTAAATTCACTCTGATATCAAAGTATAGCGCTATAAATTCATTACAATTAAAAGCTGCAACTTTTGTAAACATGACGACAATTTAACATGAACACAAATAAATGGAAATTGTGAATGTAATGAAAGCGAAAAAGAAGAATGAATTTATCGCGCAACAAGTTATAAATAACAAGTGTTGACTCACCCGTGATAACCAGACGTCCTTTAGTTGCCGATAAACGAGTTTCTCCAGTGAGCCTGTGCTTAGTTCTGCATTGATATGATTTGTAACCATCTTCAGGTCCAACATCTCTAATATGTAATTCTCCAGATGGAAGAACCAAGTATTTTCCCTCTGAAGAAAAAGAAAACACAGATGAGTTATACATCCTACAAAGTAAAGAATTGATTTTCTTTGACTGAGCAACGTAAGGTTGCTTTACTTATAAATTGTATTCATTTCATTAGCATGCATTAACCTAAGGAAGTAGGATAAAGGATTAGGGTAGGCCGTGAGGCCCATGGAACCACGGGTACCCAGTTACGAGGAACAGAGCCCTAAGCAATAAAGACTTCAAGATAGATGGATTTATAACACCATCGTTGAAGATACAAGCCAAGTTGAAAACAAAGCGCGTACCGTCTAAGTTGTTTTCGGAATCGAGTTTTATTTCAAGGTCCACATCGTCTTCAGTGATGATCCAAGACACGACACCGACGTATTCCGCAACAAAACTTGGGATATGGCATTTCACAATAGCCGCATTTCCTCGCAAAACATACTCTTCCAATAAGTTTACGGCGTACGCTTGAGAGACCACTGTAAAAACAGGAACTAAAGTGAGCGCATCAACGCTAGAAAACTAGAGATTTAGATTCTAACACTCTTTCAATAACCTATATTTTCACCTAACTAAATACTGGAGGACCTAGGAAAGAAAGGAATCGGAGAAATAACGGATAATCAACGATGGAAGGAATCGTTTGTTGCAAATTATTCATATACCTAATTGCAAAGTATCTTTCATTTTAATTTCTTCTTCGTTCTCATCTTCAGATATAATCCAAGAAGTGACTGAGACATATTCGGCAACGAAACTAGGAATTTGACATTTTAATACGGCAGCATTTCCGCGCAACACGTACTCTTCCCAGAATTTTACATCGTAAACTTGCGATACAACTGAAAATACCCAGATTATTAAAGATAAATATGAAAAGACACCAAGCATTACGCTTCAGCCTAATCATAGATTCCCCAAGACAATGTATTGATATAATCGGTATAAATAATTGAAACAGGACTCAGTTGGAAAAAAGGATGGGTAAAAATCCTAAGTATTTTGTTACCTAAACTGTAATCAGAATCTATGTTTATGTCCAATTCATCTGTATCACCCTCAGAAATTATCCAAGAAGTAATCGTGACATACTCGGTGACAAAACTGGGAATGTGGCATTTCAATATAGCTGCGTTGCCACGTAAGACATTTTCTTCCCAAAGATTAACAGTGTATGCCTGAGACACAACTGAAAAAATAAGCGACTATCCCTATTGACCACGTTACTAAACTTCCTTCTAATTGCAATTAATTTATGCTAACACAGGAGAAGGAATGGAAAAAGTTCGTTTCAATTTAAAGAAATACCTAAATCCGCATAATCAGTTACATTTATTTCTTTTTCCTCAATATCTCCTTCAGATATTATCCAAGCAGATACTGTTACATATTCAGTAACAAAGCTTGGTATATGGCATTTAACGATTGCAGAATTGCCACGCAAAACATTTTCTTCCATAAGATTTACGGTGTAGGCTTGAGATACGACTGAAAAATTTGTATTGTATTTATATTTTTCAACAAAAATATGATTTAGGAAGGAGGAAAAAGGTTACATATAGAGGATTCCTTTAAAAGAAATACCCAAGTCATTGGATTCTGCTTTAATTTCCAATTCATCAGTGTCGCCTTCAGAAATTATCCAAGATGAAACACTGACGTATTCAGTGACGTATGAAGAAATATGGCATTTAAGGATAGCTGGATTGCCACGTAGAACGCTCTCCTCCATAAGGTTAATAGTGTACGCTTGAGTTACAACTGTAAATATAGTTGTATAAAATTACACAAAAAATGGAATACAGGATTATGATCAGGACGGTGAGGAACACTAAGCTGCACGCAATACACGATGTATTATACCCTCGTTATTCGTAGTATCATTTGATTTAATTTCAGATTCATCGTCTTCTTCAGAAATAATCCAAGAAGCGACTGACACGTACTCTGTCACGAAACTGGGTATGAGACATTTCAATATAGCAGCGTTTCCTCGGAGTACATTTTCTTCTACTAAGTTGACCGTATAAGCTTGACTTACAACTGAAATATATTAGGTATTCTTATATTAACTACTGAAGAATATACTTGCATCCTTACAAACGATAAATTAATACGATAAGGACGGGATTATAAGGACTTTATAATTAAATTTATCCTCAGGTGAATACCATAATTTTCATTAGTCAGGAATTCTCCGTCTTCAGTATCATGCCAAGATATTACTTGAACATGGTCAGAAACGAACGATGGAATATGGCATTTGAATACTGCCGCGTTACCCCTTATAACATAAATATCGTAAACTTGCGACTCGTAAAACTGGTTGACAGCTGAAAAATTTTAAATTGGAATTTGAGCAACACATTATACATCTATATGAGTTCTCGAGGATTTTTGTGGAGAGCGGATAGGAACAATTGGGGTCGCGCGGGCGCTCTCGATTACCGTAATTGCCCTCGGATCCATTCAACGAAAATGCAGACAAGGACTCTTCGTCCGTTACCCATTCCACAACCTGGACGTAATCCGCGACAAATGACGGAATGGAACATTTTACAATCACTGAGTTTCCTCGCAAAACGTCCTCATCAATGACTCGAGGTTCGTAGTTCTGATGTACCACTGTGAAGGGAACTAATTTTAATATCTAGCATTAAATAGGAAAGGTCTAAGGATCGGACTGACTATGATTTACACATTATTACGCTATGTATTCTATACCAGAATCAAAATTTGGGTCATTATCAGCAGTAACGGTTTCATTATCCATAGTCCATGCCGTAACGTGAACAAAGTCTGCTACGAAAGAAGGCACGATGCATTTCAGGATAGCGGTGTTGCCTCGCAATACGAATTCGTCGTTGACTCTAGCCTCGTATACTTGAAGGACAGCTGCGACAAAATTAATGGATTGGGGAAGAGGAATAACTTTTTAATGAGGAGGAGTACCCTCGTTATTATCTCCTGGATAATAAGTGCCTCCGTCACTGTCACTCCACATTTCAACTGATACAAAATCTGAGACAAAACTTGGTACTTCGCATTTCATGATCGCTGCATTCCCACGAATTACATACTCATTGTCCGCTTCGGCTTCATAAGACTGCGACACCACTAATTCAAAAAGTAACACATGACCAATAGCATTGTTAAATTGAAAAAGTTTGTAAGGACATTGGAAAAGGAAATCAGTATTCTTATATTCTTAAAAGTACCCTCGGAAGTATTCGTGTTATTCAAAGTTAATATTTCCCCATCTTCCATAATCCACGATTCCACTTGCACGAAGTCACTAACAAACGATGGAATCTTGCAACGAATTATGGCGGCGTTTCCTCTAATCACGTACTCATTTTCGGCTTCGGTCACGTAATACTGGGACACAACTAAAGAATATCAATTAGACGTGTATTTGGAAAGGATAGGCGGAGGTAATGGACAAACGTTTTATACGGAAGTTGCCATAACGTTTTTATCGTTACCGAGGTCATCGGAATGAGTAATTTCGGATCCTTCCTCATCTATCCACGCTTCTACTTTCACGAAATCCGCGACAAATGAAGGGATAGAACATTTCAATACAGCCGCATTCCCTCGAATAACGTACTCTGTCAGAATTTCAGCTTCATAGAACTGATTGACAACTGAAAAATTACCGATGTAGCCTTTAATTCCTTGTAAATAGGAAGTAGTAGGGATTTAGGATTGTGAAGTTATGTACTGGGCGATATCCTACCGATGTCATCGGTAAGTAAGTATTCCCCGTAATCCGAATCGACCCAAGCTTCTACTTTGACAAAATCAGCTACGAATGAGGGAATATTGCATTTTAATACAGCGGTGTTTCCGCGGATAACATATTCTGATACCACCTCAGCTTCGTAATATTGAGTGACAACTGAAACGCGCATTTCACTGATGAATTTAGGAAATATATCGAGGAGTGGACCTTGGGTGGTTAGTTATTTTACATCAGAAGTACCCTCTCCTTCCTTGTTTTCATCAATAGTAAAAGAAGAGCCAGATTCGTCGTGCCAGGACACAACAGTCACGAAATCCGCCACGAACGATGGTATGGAACATTTTAGTATGGCGGAGTTTCCTCGTATGACATATTCGTTATTTACTTCCGATTCATATTGCTGCTGTACCACTGCGAAATTTTCTTGGTTATAAACTTAGAAAGGAGAAGGATCACGGGGTTTTTGTTGCTTAAATTCAGGATTAATAACCGTAATTTTCTCCGGGATAGAAGTCTTCGTTTTCATCAGTATGCCAAGATAGAACTTCTATGAAATCGGCGACGAAGGACGGAACCTGGCACTTCAGAATAATGCTATTCCCCATAATGGCATACTCTTTATTGACATCAGTGTCATAGTGTTGCGCGACCACTGGCATTATTAAAAAAAAGTTTTATTTATATGTTACGCCAATAATTATTTATCAGGGTTCAGGGTATTTACTATTTTTTGATAGGATAGACATTTTGAAATGCTAACTTTGTTATAATTTTCGTGTTCTTATTAAATTTTTTCTTATGTTTGGGACGCTATATCACCCATATCGCTGGAAATATCTTTTATTAGTGTTTTTAGCTCGACTTTATAGTATTTTATTTTAGATCAAAACTACTTAATATACATGTAGCATATGTAGGTACAGGTAGGTATGTGTATTATATACACATATCTTATTAAATTTAGTCCTGAAATACATTTAAAGTTCTCCTGAAAAACTTAAAATTATTTAATGACATCACGGTTAATATTTGTAGTAAACATCTCATTTTAAATTAATAAACAATTTTAAACGTCAAATCTAAATATTCGTTATCAAAGATTAACCGTTTAGTTAAACTTAAATTATTTATCTATCATTTATACGTTAAAAAAAAATTACATAAAGCACAGCGATTACACAAATTATCAGGTCAACTAATAGGTCTGTACATATTATGAAATCAAAAAGATATAACTGCTTTTGAAGAAACATAAAAATAATAATTTAACTGCTAACTTAAACGCTCAAATAATAACCACTTCCACTTGCACTATACGGCCTCTTAATCACTTTAAATTAGTTAATTACCACGTTAAGTTAACGGCTCGGGTTATATGATTGTAGAAACAATGGGCGTGTATTAGGTAGGAATCATTAGCACTTTCATAATAAAAGAAAGATTATTTTAAGCTGCTTCTGAATGAAAGATAAGTAATAGATACAACGAAAAAACTTCATCAGCGACAAATCTTTTTTTTCTCTAGTATTTTTATTATGATTTTTGGCGGGAATAAAACTGTTGTAGTTTCAGAGTGTCAAGACAACCATAGACAATATTTTTTTTACAATTAATTACAACGAAAAAAGAAATACAAGATCCTAATTAACTTAAACTGCCTGGATTTAAATGTCTTTATACAAATGTGTTTGTTTTTTTTTCTTTTTTTTCTCCCCCGAAGTCAAATGTGAAGATAACATACATTGGGCTACGAGAGAGTATTGTTTAAATAAGCATGATCATTTCTATTTGACTTCTAACCTACAGTTATATAATAAGTGATAAATTGATCACCACCCCAACGCATACACCCACGTAAGTGCAGTTGATTATTTGATTAACCTTATTGAGATAGTCAAAGGGCAGCGCCCTCTACCGACTGACCTGTGAATACCCGTGATAGTACTTAAACAGACGTCTTTATACTACCATGAAGTGATATAATGATGCTATTACGAATGTTTTATGACTTGCGTGCCTACATTTAATTGACGCGTCAAGTACTAACGTAAATACCCAAGGCCTTTTAAAAATACTTAATTGTTGTTATAGCTACGTTATTAATGTCCCTTGCATTGTTGAGTATTGTTAGGATCAAAGATATTGTAGGTAACTGTCTTTAATTTTTTAACAGAGTCCATACAAATGGAAGGTACAGAATTTTCCTTTCCTACATCAAATAATTATTATATTATACCTATTAAAAAAAATATCGTTTTTTTCAACTTTTCTAAGGCAGTTATCAGTAAGTATATGATTCGTATTCAGCTAAAATGTAGACGGGTACAGTTTTAAAATTTTGCTTTTTTAAAATTAACTGCAGTGTTAAACTTCACGTCAATTACCCATTTATTTATACGATAATGTATTTTTTACGATTTAAATATGTAAAATTTATAGACAGACTAAGTGGCCACTTATACACTTAAACAATGGCGTAATAATCATGAATGTTTCGCGGCCGTGAAGGAAGCACTAACTCTTCTAAAGACCCCATGTCATAACACTGCCGCTTCGTCGTAAATTGACGGAAGTCACAGTAGCTATTTGAGTACGTACCTACTACTCACAGACCCATAAAAAAGAATATAGACACAGTGCTTGTATACTTGCGACTAAACAAATGACGAACAAAAATCTGTCATTCGCTCGCCGTACTAAAAGAAAGAAAGAATACTAAAGAGCCAGCTTCAATGTTCGAGCGGCTCTATATTTACGTTCGTCACTTTTAGGCTGCATGGTTCCGTCTATTTTTTTTATAGGTCTGTGGAGAAGAGATATAGTTGTAGCTATAATCAGAGTATTTTATACCAACAACATTTTTTTTTTCAATTTTGCTAGCTTTACCTAGCTACCTTTGCGAGGTAACTCAAAAAAAATTCCTCATAATTAATCTAAGTAGTTACTATAAATTGAAACAGATACATAAAAATTAGTTATAGCAACGAATAGAGAATTTATTAGCAACTGCATTTTTAATTCTTTTTTTCAGTTTCATGATTTGCGACATAATTTTAAAAATAGTAATAGATTCGATTCAACAAGTTGAAATAACAACGTAAGTACCTAAATAATTATCGTGGGTACCTTCTCATATAATAAAATGTTACAGAGTATTATTTAAAAAACATAATATACCTTCATTCAGTTGTAATTTAAGACGTTTGTAAATAAAAAAATGTTTGAATTTAATTCAATGCTCAAGATTCGACGATAAAGGAGCCGATTAGATATTGATAACAGCTGTCTGAAAGTAATAAACGCCGATAAGATTGTTACATGACGTTAAAAAGTGTTACACTTTGTATCCAATTTGTTACGTGACATTTAAAAATGTCACACATTGTATCCAGTTTTCAATAATTGAATTACGAATGCTCAATTTTGACCGATAGTTATGGCGACTAATGGTTAAAAAATATTGACTAATGGTTAATTTAGCCCTTAATCATTCGTAATAAGGCACTAATTTAACCATTGGCCTTAACTACGGATCAAAAATCGACAATTAGTCATCGAACAAAATAACTACTTGATGTATGTTGACCTAACAATCATGTTGACATAATAAAAATTGTATAATCGCTGTGCAATTTGTAAAGTAATAACAAGTCACTGTGATATTGTTATCGATTTAAATAATAAAGTCGTATAAAATATATCAAAGTTACCAAATAATTTTATCCATTGACCGACGTATTAATGATCCACTGCATTGCAATCTATTTTAGTGAAAACTATTGGATCCACCTAATCATTAACATATGTATATTTTAATATTTACTTTACCAATAGAGTTTTCACGAATTTCCACATTATTCGATTATTAGCACTGAATTAGTAAACTTTTAAAATAGTGTATGAAAAATGCATGAAAACACGTGGTATCCAATTACGAAAATTTCCTGACACAATATATTGTAACGGGTACTTACGATCATTGCATTTCATGGTATTATTTTGATCAAATTGAATAGACACATTTGGGTTACAATTTAATTAGGTTTAAATTTAAATACATTAGAATACTGAGATAGTAAGCACCCGTTTCAGTTAAAATGATCATTAATTTCATAAAATGCTTTATTCAATAGAACTTAACAAACATCAGTGACAGTTACGTAGATTTTTTAAAATTGTCTAATAGACACTTCAGTGCCGGTATTAATAATTTTAAGATTACATGACAGTGTAATGGTAGGTATCTGACTCGCTCGAGAATTTGAGATGATAATTTTTTTTACCAATCTGATCCTTTATGCTAGACATTTGGCCATACATTTGGAACTGATATTTGGTGGAAATACTGAACCGGGTAAAAGATATCCCCCTGTCTTAATCTGATATATCTGCATTTTAATGAATCCCAAAACCCCTTCTTGTGCTCCTACTATAAGTTATTTTAGAAAGCCTGTCGCAGCAACTCTCTTCCGAAATAAATGCTTCGTTTTTTCTTAAGTAAATTATGTTTGTTAAGTTCTATTGAAAGATACATTATCTATGCTCGTTTCAACGAACTTGATAGAAAAAATAAACAATTTACAGTCTTTTTATGCTAATTATTGGATTTAAAATAATACATACAATAAAAATTTAAGAATAAATAATAATTTAATTTTAAAACTTTCAGTTTACTTGGATAAAATGGATAAAAGTAGTGACAAGATTGTTTGCTTTTTCTATCACGATCATTGAAACGGAGTATATTAGTATACCTCGTAATATTAGGGTTACTTACCAGCTCGTACGTTAACATCTCGTGAGTGAATGGTACCGACCGGGTTGCGTGCCAGACAAGCATAGACCTGTGCGTGGACTTCCTGACGGTAGTCTTCGGCGCGGAATGGCGGGAAAACCAAGTTACCATTTGGCAGCACCTGTTGATAATATCACCTTGTTTAGCTAGTATTGGACCAGCTTAATTCGAATTTCAAAAAGTTTTATGGTTTTTTGTAGTTGTCAAAGCTTTTTTGTTTTTTTTTGTTCCAACTTAATTTGCATTTAAAAAAATCTACCAATCAAAGCGTCTTTTGTTTTTTGTTTTTTTTCTTAATTAAGCGATCGTTAAACGACTAAGCTTGTTTTATTTTTTAATTCATGTAATCTATTTTATTTTGTAACTAGTGGACCCGCCCTCGCTTCGCTTCGGGAAACCCCCGCCGAAACGAAAGTAAAAAAAAAGTCGCCTAAGTTACTCCTTGATACATCAGTTGTCTGCCAGTGAAAGTCCCGTCAAGATCGGTCCAGCCGTTTCAGAGATTAGCCGGATCAAACAGACAGACAGACAGACAAATTTTTTTTTAAATGTCATTTCGGTATGTGTATCGTGTATACATACGTATGCATTTAGTTTAAAGCGGTTATTTTAATATTACAAACAGACACTTCAATTTTATTTATTAGTATAGAGTATAGATATAGATGTACCTAATGTTAAATTGTTAAAATTTTGACTTTTACTAAGTGAGTTGTCAGTTCATTAGATGAACTATTTATTGTGATTTCTTTCTCAAACGAGTCAATTTTAGCACTTAACTTTTTATAGATAATAATATACCTACTCGTAGTAATGTTTTTTAATAACTTCTATTTTTAAAACTCCTTTACTTTCTCTACTTCTAATAGATGCTCTTAAAGCCCGCAATTAGGTTTTCTGATAGAAAATGAAAGTAATTGTGTCGGTTATCTCTATAGACTTTCACGTATTACTTTTCACTTCAATACTTATTGCATTATTAAAAAAAAATTCAAAACCAAACAGTCAGTTTCACTTTTTTTTTACTAGCCGTGAACAGCCGACTCTCGCGACATCTGGAATGCTGAGAATTTAAATAGGGCACTCCGGCAAACTTGTTTTTAAAAAATAAAAAAGTTATGTCGGCACGTGAATTGAATTAATAAGCAACTGGCTCTATGTGTAATTTTCTATGTGTTTCACTTCACGTTATGTTTTTCTGTGTCTGTCGTAATATGTAACGCATTAACTACGAGTACAAATAGATACCGTAACAAAAGACAAGTACCTATAGGTACCTCGTTTTTTTCGTCGTGATTTAAAAGGTAAACAATCTTGGCACAACTTTTTCTTATTTCATTAATTTAAAAAAATATTTAAAACGATACAGAAATTTATTTTAACTTTAAATTATTGTTTATTTTTTAGTTTTTTTTAATTTGTGTCTGTCTTGTTTTTAAATCGATAATTACATCAAAAAGACAGTGTAAGATTGTTTACCTTTTAAATCACGACGAAAAAAACGAGGTATAGATACTTATAACTTTTTACGTTGCTTTTTACCTTGTCAAATGGCAATTATGTATGATACTCAAAACTTTTTCTCTAATTGAGAGAGTAATGTACTTGACATTTCTAAATTTTCTGATAAGATAATATTCGTCACACGAAATAATGCGTTTTAAATTTAAAATTTTAGTACCTGCAATAGGATTCTTTTCATTCCTTAGTAACAAATAAGAAAACTTTTGTAACATAACCAAAGGTCATATTATTTCAAAATCATTTGCATCCTTTGCCTAGCAAAAACTTGTTATTAATAAAATTAATTGACTGTTATTAATTACAAAGTCATCCAAAGATAATGTTCGCGATGTTAACTAACATGAAGCCTTAGAAACCTGTGTCCTACTCGAAGTTTGTTACTTCCATGGGCGGAGGGGTTGGTGGCACTGTCAGCTCGAGTGCTATCTTAAAACCACAAAAAAACCATGAAGTGAATGAAGCATACTTGTCTAAGTCCAGGAACGTCTCCAACAGCAGTACCATCAGCTCGAACCCAGATGACATCAGGGGTGGGGGATCCTCGGGCAGCACACTCAACTACAGCGCCAGTCGTGTTGCTAAAATCCACTCGGTTGGGGGGTTCCTTCATGAAAATCGGGCCTATGGTTTCATCCTCGCATTGTACTGCTCCTGGAATTAATAAATAAGTGTAAGCATGATGTTCTCTTATAATTTAGTACTACTATTTTGACGTGAATACGTCTTTAAGTTCTCTATCGACGGGGGTAATCCTAAAAACCGGGGGATATAGTTTGGAGTTGTAGTTTCGAATCTATCGTCTACATCAAAATTTTAATTATCCACTTGATAGGTAAAGGATCAATGAATTAATTACAGTAAGCGACAACCGTGAAAAATCGCGCCATAAGGGGGAAGTGCCGCTATTTTGAGGTTATTTAACGACGTAAAAAAATGAATAAAAATATTTTATTTGAAAAAAATTATCGGTAACACAAATATTCACGTACGACACACAGTCGCGTCCATGATACAGCTACACCCTTTTTTTATAAAAATTGTCGTCAAAACAGCAGATGGGTTGGTTATGAGATGAGGAGTGGTCATTACATTAGTCGTTATTGTCATTCTATATTACGATCTTTCAAAAGATCCATAGTAATTACAATTTTCATACAAGTAGAATAAGTACGTTGGGTAGGTAAATCATCGTAGCATTATTCGTGACTAGTAAAAAATATTTTTATTTTGAGTTGTAACAGTTTAGTTCTAAGGTGGCGAAATATGGAGCCATAATGTATCACAATAAGTATATTAACGTAGGTTTGTGTGTAGGACTTAATTTATAACCGGCTATAACGTTACGCAAGTAAAAAATACCATCAAAAACATGACTTGTAAAAATCTAGTTTCGCAACTCAGTTCTTCTGCCGTGAAAAGCTGTGAAATACATGTACCTAATACCTAATCGGGTACTAATTCATTCAGTCCCTAATTAAGAGACATTCGGTTTTCAGTTATCACATAATTAGCCTAACCTAGCGACATCTTATAGTGACTATATTTATATGAAAACTTCATTATACAAATGTAAAAACTAGCTAAACACAAAAGGCGGACTTAACACCTAGAGGCATTCTCTACCAGTCGACCTAGTAATAGTATTCTTATCAATAACAATAAGAAAATATGTTATAAATAAATAGAATGCCATGCTCTCAGATATAGTAAGTTATGATTAAAGCAGTTTATGTTAGAAGGTTGTCTGTTTGGCGTGTGAGAGAAAGCCCTGCGACTTGCAAGCCACTCGGGCACGTCACGATTATAAGCAGTATGATTTTCCCTAGCTTACGAGAACTTAACCCAGTTTCTCAATACAACCCGTATGCCTTACGGTCCGTGTGCCTTACGACCCTTATGCCCTAATGCCGATCAATTAAAGTCCTAAGTACCTTTATTTAACTGCGAGACAGAAATTTGAAAGAAAGAAATAGGTAGGTACATACATTTTGTTAAAATGTGATGACATTTTAGAGTTAGTTTTTATCTAATACAGGATTAATCAAATGGGATGTCCTCAGCATTTGGTGGCAAAACAACAGTCGCTAATTTTCGGGCATTTAAAATTAGGTTTATGTTTAAAAAATTCTTGGACTGATTTTGAATTGTCGTTGTGTTGTTCATAGAACTCGACAAAAGGAATCTTAGTGTAAAGCCAAAGAAATATTAGTGTACAGTCAAGAGTGAGTAGTGTTGTTATTTGAGTGTTGGATGTTTATTTAATTTAACCTTAATATACAATAATGGAAGATACAAGACTCTAAATATCAGTTCCAAAGCGTTATTACAACTTGTCCACTACCGCATTGTTAATACACTTCGACCATTTAACTTTTAACCTCGTGCGACAGATGTTCTTTGGATTAAATTAGACACACCAGTTTCACTATTGGTGTAGTTTTATTTCGTTCCGGCTGACTCTTACTTTTTTAAGCTCAAGTATGTATATATTTGCTTTATATAATCCGATGATAACATTGAGTAATGTCTAGCCAAATATTAAGAATGCCTTTGAAGATGTCATTATATTGTCATAAGATTATTATACCTACCTACTGATAAATTAGTAACTAATTTTGTAATGTACGAGTATTTTTTTTTGTTTTGTACTCTAATTTGTAAGTTTTGACTTCCATGAGCTGTTAGTTTCTATACCTCCCTCGTTTTTTTCGTCGTGATTTAAAAGGTAAGCAATCTTGCAGTGCCTTTTTATTGTAATTATCGATTTAAAAATAAGACAGACACAAATTAAAAAAAAACTAAAGAATAAACAATAATTTAATGTTAAAATAAATTTCTGTATACTTCTCAATATTTTTTTAAATTAATGAAATAAATAAAAGTTGTGCCAAGATTGATTACCTTTTAAATCACGACGAAAAAAACTATAACGAAACGTGTAATTTGGATGTAATTTGAATTTTGTTTTGACAGTTCTATCATTTGTAAAAGAACGTATAAACAGATGAATTCTGTTAAGAAAGTCGATAGGTAAAAGTTGGAAAATCAATGTCCTCTTCAAAACACCTATTTTAACTTCATTGATTTGACCCCGATACTTACTCGTATTATTAGAAACAAATCTGATGCAGCCAAATACTAGCTCGTTGAGGAAAGGCAGTAAAAGTAGATTCTGATATTCTAAAATAAGTAAAACCATTCTATTTCTAGACTTAATGTATGCGTACTCTCGCCAACACGGACTTTCTTTCGTATATGAAGGCCGCCTCCATAAAACTACATTTTACGCTATCGTAAGTTTCTATTTTAAAACTATAAAAAGTTTAATGACCTCTAGAAGTTAAGTACACCTGGAACTTTATAAGGTAAGGTGGGGTAAGACTAACACACGGGGCAACACTAACACTGTCCATTATCTCGATATGCACTTGAAGAAATGACATGTGTGTGTTTTAGCCGGGAACATTTACGTTTGTTCTATCTTACAGACTGGAAGAATTTCGTATTTAAGCTATACGTATCGAGATAATAGACAGTGTTAGTCTTGCCCCGTGTGTTAGTCTTACCCCACCTTACCTTATTAGTTCATTTAAATGTTACTTTTAATTCACGTGTTACTTAATTTATAAAAGCCTGTAACAATAAGGTGATGTTGGCTGTAAGTTGGACACATACGAGCTTACATTTTACATTTAGGTACACAGCAATATGACAAACGAAACAATTGCTCTATGGCTCTACATCGCTACCGACTCTACTCTTTCAAATTGTAGAGCGTATTGTAGAGCTCTATTCTAACATATTCATGAAACGCGAGCGACTCATCGTAACAGAATGTGATTCATACAGTTGTGATACGGTTTGCATCGCTAATTTGCCATTTTAGGGTAGCATTTTGCTGTCTCTACATTAAGATTTTAAGAGCTAAAGCTAGATATTAGAGTTGTTTATTTGAATAACCTTTCTTTTGGTTTCGCCGTAGTCGGGTAAAAATGTTCGCAAAATTGTATTTTTGAAATAGAAATTTAACGAAATCTATCGCAATACAAATCTTATAATTTATACAATTACAATTATCCTTCTTGAATACAATCCGTAAACCTTGAAAATAAAATAATTTCGTTCAACTTTTTTTTCGTATTACTAAAAGAAATAAAAAGCTTTAAGAAATCCTAAACTATATTTACAAAAAATATATATATTGTCTATATAATATTATTATTTCGTTTAACTTAATTTTGCTAACTTCATCGTAAAAAAAATATTTCTTTTACCATCTTACTAGTTACGTAAGTGCTTTCAATAATTTTGTTGTCAATTTTCAATATGAAAAAGCTGAATTTTGTTAATTTCAAGCTAATTTTCATTGTCATCTGAGAGTGGTATGCAAAAAATGGCGTCACAAGACATCCACGTGTCTTACTCATAAACACAATCATTTGTTTCCTTTGTAAGCAAACAGAGTAATGAGACAAATGTGAAACGTAGACCGTACATGATGTGAGTCAAACATTGTATACCTTGTTTTTTTCGTCGTGATTTAAAAGGTTAAATTTTTTTTGTGTCTGTCTTATTTTTAAATCGAAAATAACAATAAAAAGACACTATAAGATTGTTTACCTTTTAAATAACGACGAAAAAACGAAGTATAAACTTATAAATGCTTTAAGACATCTCATATTGATGATAAATATTGTATTTAACTTCTATAAGAAGTTTTAAAAAAATAGTCCTTAACTAACTTATTTCGATAAAAAACATGAATGTACTTAACGATGACAATATACTAGAGGAAAATTACTGAAACACCTACACCCAAGACTATTTATATAGAATAGATTTCAAATAAATCCATGCTCTTTCGCGAACACACAATTTGCCCTGGAAATAGTAACAAACAAAAATATTCGATTTGACTTTTACGGATTACCGTTTTATTAAAAAAACAAAAAATAAAAACCCACGTACATACTCAAAATTTCAACTCTCATATCTCATAAAAGATCATTTTAATTTACTTGAAACAAAGACTACTTTTTTTAAAAGTCCTAATGCATTCACTTTCTACGACCTAGAATCACTGTTCCTAGGCATTGCATGACGGAATTTCAATTCCTGTGCCTCAACCCTATGTCCCCATTGTCTTTCACAACCTCACATAAACCATTTTCATTTTCACACGGATTTTACAGTTGACAAGATTTCGTTTTTTTTTTATTTTATTATCTACATTACTCTGTCTACAGATACATTAGATTTTGTATTTATACCTTTTACTACAAAGGGCAGTTTTTTTTTCACGGTGATGAAGTAGTTTGAAAAGTTTAAACAGAAGGTAAATAAAGTCAATTTTAATTTAATCAATAATGAAAACTGTTTTTGTGATGAAGATTCCAGTGGATAAACTATTCATAAAATACAACATAAAAACTAAGTTTTAGCTTTGAAACGTTTTATTGGATTGTATTATGTTGGTAAAATGGTTTACACTACAATAAATTTTTACTGCCACATTTTATAAATCTCTTTTTTTCTCGAGCTTGCCATTTCCTAACTAGCTTCAGGGCAAAGACATGCAGTAGGCAAGCTTTATTGTGCACTAGCTGGCCTCATTTTATATCACGATCTCGATATAGACAAAACATAAAACCGTTTTCCCTTTTCACCCACATCTAGCCCTTGCCAATTGCCAAGATGTGTTCCTTTTTTTTTGTATTCGTCGTTTTGACATTTATCTAGGACAAGTTGGAGTCACACGAATAACCTAGGCAACATAGCAACCCTTGCGTTCAACTGTAATCATATAATCAATGATTATAAATAAGCATAGACATCATTATCAATATTGCCGTTAAGTAATTTAATAATATTGCTGTTAATAGTGCCTTTCAGTGAATAGCCTGGGTAGTTAGGTTCCATTATTTTCCTTGAGTCATGCGCCAAATGATGCATCATGTTCCAACTGGTACCTTGAAAGCTAGTAGGTACTTTATTTCGATATTCCATGAACGTATTATTATTAAGTGAGGATACCAGGTTGTTCGTCGAATCGTTTGTCGGCATTTTTATATCAAAACTTAACAAAAACATTACACTTATTATGTAAACATGCCACCGAGGCACTGATAAGAAGTGCAAAAGAGATAACGATATACACTTAAGATAAGTAAAGTCGATAAAACTGATTGTTAGTTACGTCACGTATGTCCGGAATATAAGGTTAAACGTCACGGTGATAAAAATGATTCACAAGTCTTTCCTTAAAATAAAGGTTTCCGAGAATCAGTGCCAGTCATATTCCTTTGTCAGATTATCTTTTATTTTTATTTTTACACTTTTTGACAGTTACTATGCAATTTACCCCTCACACTGTGAGAGGAAACCCGAGCCCAGCAGTGGGACAGTTATGGGTTGCGATGATGATAAGGCAACTTACGTGAGAGTTATAAATGTCGTAAAAAGAAAAGAAACTCTTTTATAGCATGAAGATAGCAAACGAGCTTGCAGTGGCATCATCTCTTGCCACTCATGGACATCGCGAAACCTCAAGTAGGATTGTAAAAGGGACTATTAGTCAATTAGTAGGTCCTGTTAGCAGCGACCTAACTACACCACCCGAGGCCTGTGGCAAATTCATTAGATAGGGCCCCAATAAAAATCGTCAGTTTAGTTAAACATCTAATGAATCAAAAGTAAGACGGCTTAGCAAAAAAATACTCACTACTTTTTAGGGGCCCCTTAAGACCGGAGGTCCGTGGCATTTTGCCTCTCCTAGCGCCCTATGCCTCTCCTACGCCTGCCCGTGTAAGATACGAGTAAGTAGGTGTTGATGATAATATTCGAAGAAATCGACCGTTAGATGAACGCAGTGAGATGCTAAGCCGTAATTTGTATTCCACAGTCAATTCACGTCGTCATGTCGTCAACGACAATCGTCGGGTGACTGTCACGCGCAGAGTGGCTGCAGGGGTCACGACACGACTCCACATAATTTATATCACTAGAAAGGTCATCACTATGAGCCGTACTCATAAATCGCTGAATTGGTTCTATTTCTATTGCGCTGTCGATGTCATTTAGAAGCAATACTTTTTCGTTTTGTAAAAAGAACTTGTTAAGTACGTTCTTTTGTGTAATATCTTTAAATCTAATCTAGTCTTCATTGTCATCTAGCTTTGCTTGGTAAATAGGATTTCTAGTTTCAATATTACAATGCCATTTATCGTACCTATGGATTACTTAAATCATTTATCTTAAAAATCGATGCTCCTTGACACTTCTTTAGCTAGTATGTTAAGTAATTTCTCTCTAGGAGTTTTATTACATAGAATACTTATTTTATTTTCTACTTCGGGTATTCAACCTTCTCCCAAATCATTATTTTTCGATCTTCAAAGAGAAAAACCACTTCCAATTTTAAATTCTGTAGTTCTGTATCACAACAAATCATGAGGATAATAATCACGTGCGTCAAACGACTGATTCCAAGCAGATTTACGAGTAATGGTCTATCTCCGGACTTGTCCTGTGTCTTATAGCCTTCGGTTCTTGTTGTACCCGAGAGCCATCTCATAGAAATAAGTTTCATCCGGCTCATCGCGGCTCATACGAGGGTCAGAACTCGTATTAACGCAGTACGACACGCAATTTTATTCCTGGGACTGTGAGAAAGGAACTCGTACTAATATAGCGACCCCTCCTAAGTATATCGTAGTCTACAAATCGCAATTTTGCAGGAGAGGGTTTATTCGAGTAGTCATTGTCAGTGCCATAACAATTTAACAAAATTCTCTACAATCCGAATTTTGTGAATATAGGTATGTTGTAGACTTGAAATTTTTTTTTTTTATGTTTTGTTATTCATATAAGGTTTCGATCGAGTCTACCGTACCCTTGCACGAAATTATTAATATAGATAAACAACAAACAATATCACAAGAAGAACAAAGGTTAAGGAAATGCGTATGCTGATAATTTTGCACTTATAACCTCTGTGTAGATAAGTAATAATTTGTGTACAAGAAAACACAAATACTTGGGTATAAACAACTATAATAATTCTGCTTTTATCGTAGGCACAATTACACATAATTAAAATACGCCTTTGAAAAAATATTATCCATAACCACAAGGTAATCTTTTCAACTCTACGCACTGCTTTAACAAAACATAGTTAGTAGTGCACAACAATTAGGTCATTTGTTAACCTATAGTATCCCTTCCATCTATCCGCTAGTAAAAAATAGCAACAAAGGGAACAGAGTAAAAAGCGCGGGCTGCGTGCGACAGCTGTGCGCGTCCGCGTCTCTGATTGGCTGCGGCGCCGACAGATGCGCAGGCGCATCACTTCGCGTCGCCGCGTCGCCCGATGCCGACCGGAATGATTTACCCAACGACATTATAGCCCAGTGGTTCTCAACCAGTGGTCCGTAGAAGCCAAAAAATGAGGCATGATTTTTAATGTAGCGGGCGTTGAGCCGTAAGCTCTGAAATGAAAATAAAATAGTGATTATTTTTTTTTATATCTACATAGTGGTGGACCAGGGAAAGGTTGGAAGCCCCTGTTATAGCCACTAAACTACTAATGTCTGAATTTCTCCTAACATAGCGTTAAAGTATTGCGTTAAAAAAAGGAATGTTACGTAACGCGTTGTTGGACC
>LGAG01000343.1:15616-40043 GCA_001278395.1 Lerema accius | reverse complement strand
TTAATAGATTTTGTTGCTGAAATTGTATTTTTTTGTAACTCACATTTTTTTTATTATCTATTACTCCGGAAATATTGAAAACAATTTGGCGCTAATGACGCAGGAAAATGAGGAAATGCCACAATTTCGATCGTTCCAAATTATACTCAAGAGGAGACCGGCTGTTCCGCAATTAATTTACTTTAAAATTGGATTAACTTTTCAAATAAACTTTCACCCTTTTTTTCACCTTGGAGGTTAAATTTTCAAAAAATAAAGTTTCGGATTTCTCTCTTGCAGGCTGATTTTCTAAATCATTAAAAAAATTATATCGTATTTAATAGTAAAACGCACAAGTTTTTACTCTATTTGCTTTAAATGATCGAGGTGCCGAACAATAATTCTTCAACCTCACCAATTTAAAATAATATGAATTTTTATAAAATCATTTCGTATTAGACCCCTACACTGTAATGAACCAATGTAAAAAGTTTCATACTTCTAGGCCTCTAAATTTAGTTTGTTCGTAGTTTTTATTAACCACTTAATGATTTAAATTAAAGTTTCTTTGAAACAAAATGTAACCTACTTGCATATTCAACGTGGCGTCTCTATCAACGCACCATTTCCGTTGTGGCACCAGCTACTAGTAATCTCAGATAATTGCTCAATATACCTGCATAATATTATACTGACATTACGAGACAACATTTAGAAATACTTTTCATAAAGATAACTAGAATAGAACGACTCGTATTTGATAAAATTAAAAAAGTCTTCTCATGAACTGCTCTTTTTTTATTTAAGAGGTTTGTACCTTAAATCTGTCTTTCTGCTAATCCATCTCAATTTTAAACTAGGTACTTATACAAACTTAAAACTCAAAAATAGACCCCAAAACTGAACCCTGTAAATATTATTATTCATAACAGATAGAGAAGTAATAACCACACATCCCTAATATCTACACAATATAGTACAAAATAATAATTGTTAAATTGTATAGAACTTCGTGAATTAATCAAAATATTATCAGAATGTTTAGCGTGTAACGCAAACATTGAGTGTAGGTACTGTGGGTACGACGCGTCAGTCAGTCAGCTTACTAAGCCGATTGAATAAGCGCTCCGGAAGTGCTCCTTATGGGCGAGTGTCCTCTAAAACACCAGAATAAAGGGGCCATGACATCAGTGTATTGAGCGCAATAAACTGCCTCGAAAGAATTTATACCAACTGACATGCGCTCCTTTGCAATACAATAATTTAATAATAATACATAATGATAGATATAAACGTAAAGAAAAGTGCGCAATAAAACATTAATTTATACTGTCGTTACCCAAAAAAGTTTAGTATTAGTTGTGTTTTATCTTCCATAGTAATTTAAAAATATTAATTTTTCCCATAATTTACATGAATTAGCATGCGTTATAGGTACAAATGGAGCATTTCAGTATTTCCAAAACTTAAAAACGCTCTTGGAAATACGATGTCTAGAGCAGTTTAATAAGGGGGACATTGATTATTTTCATGTTGGATATTAAACTTATTTTGCATCAAATGGCATCGCACATGTAAATAGGCCATGTAGTATGAGATCAACAATGTTATTTGAGTAGGTACCCTATCGCTGACATCTAACCTAAAACGAGGCAAAGTTTACGGATCTCGTTTCGCGAATTAACTTCGTCGCATTCTCGCATTGTTCCACTTTACAAGCTTTTGATTGGAGTGTATGTTTGTATAAAGTGTATAATATAATGTTATTCGACTCAGTTGACAATACTAAGTCGGTGCAAGCATGCATTATTAATAATAGCCTTATTAAACCATCTGAAGTTCTGAAGTTCGAAACAAGAAAAATCGTCGCTCCAAAATTAATGTAGAATGCGTGATAATATTTGAAGTTCGGTTGAATTTTTTTGTTGCGTACAGAAATAAAAATATCCTTACCGCCATATGTGAGGGGTAGGCGCGATGGATGTCTGTGGCGTGGGGATTTTTAATGATTCTAACACCCTTACGCTTGGTCGAATTTGATTCCCTAAAAGAGGTCGGTAGGCTATCACAATAAAATGCATTTCTTTTCTAGATAGAACACGGTAAATGAACTCGTCCATTGATTTATTACCACCAAAGGAAATTTGAATGTAGTGTACACCAAGTGAATTTATTGAAGGTATACTAAAATTGGAAGTGGGGAGTTCCTAATATGAAGAATTAAGGGATGAATCAAACTAAGTATAACAGTGAAAATAAGTGGTAGAACAACGCCTGTTCTGTCTTATAGCTTATAGACTCAGTGTTCAGAACAAAAAAGTGAGGTTCAATTTTTTTCATTTTTTTTTACGATCTGACATTTGTCACCGAACACGGTCTGCCGAGCAATGTACCAGGATACGTTAGCATTTGTTATTAACGTTATGTTTAAGTACGCTTCTTTGTTCTGAAGACTGCGTCTATATATTTTTTGGTCTGTGTATAGCTTACACAGTATAAACTATTATTGATTTATCTTGTAATAAGAGTTTGAAAATTAAAATGTTACATATTCTATTGAAAGGGACTGTGGTTACATGAACACAGGAACGCCGTGCGTGTCTGAGATGTTATTTTTGGATCCATTATCCAGGAATGGCTTCGCTCAGTTTATGTTAGAATTTCACAAGAACACTTTTATTGATCAAATGGTTTGGGTACCTACTACAATTTGCGGTGTTTTTAATAAAATTAAATATTGGATGAGTTTGTTTTTTACTAAAAGGTCCATTTGACATAAAGAGACAGTTATATTTTTTACGACTGTACAAGGAAGGTAATGTGTTTCGAACTATGTATGTATGTATGTCCATTTCTTTGACACGCCCTAGAGCAGTAGTTCCTAACATTTTCAATTATGTTACCCCTGTAACCAACGGAAAAAACTGTTTTACCCCATCTTTAAATGTTATCAAAAGAAACAATTTAAGTTAATTTTTTCTGTTTTTTTTTACTATCCTAATAATTAGGTATGTTATTCGTTACCCCTGTAAAATAACTGTTTTACCCCCAGGTAAGGAACCCAGGACTTTGAGTCTAAACAGCTTCACTGTTTTCATCATGGAGTATCATTGGATTTGTCTCAATTGTAAGAATGACATAGCCTATTGAAAATACCCTGCAATTCCCCCACTCAGGTTTTTAGTTTCTCTATAAAAGTTCTAATAACATCTAGAAGTAGTTGCAATACCATAAATACTAGAATTGATAGTCGTTTTATTAATAAACGACATAAATCGCATACACTTGATACAGTAACGCAATCTCAGGGCTCACCGCAACGCACCACGGTCACTGGATCAACAGTTTCCTAACAGATTGGTTGCTTTACATTTCTATTTTCATTACCATTCAATTAATAAACCTAGTGCTTACTTATGTAGATACTAAAGCAGTGGTTACTAACCTTTTTTAATATCGTTTCCCCTATGAAGAATACTGATTTACCAAGTCTGTAAATTGTTATCAAAATACAAGATAATTTTTTCTATATTTTTTTATCTTACAATCTTAATAGTTAGGTTCTTTGTTACCTCCCTAAAATAGGTAAAATACCCCCGAGGGGGTAATTATTCCAGGTTAGGAATCTAGTACTAGAAGTAGGTACCTATCATAATAACCAATTTATTAGTTGGTTTTTAAAGTCCCACTTTTCCTAATAGCATGTAAAAATAAACTAAATGCAATTACCTAATTCACTTAATAAAATATTTTTTGTGTTACCATCAAATAATATTTTTTTTAAGCTATCATTTAAAAGAACTAACATCGTTTGAATATAAAAATAAAATAAAACAGGAAATAAGTATTACACACATCAATTTCTCATTGATAGCTCACTATAGATAGATAGATACCTACCTAATATTTCGATCGTCTGAAAATCTGCGCCGTTGCACTCGTCTCGTCTGGTCGACCTATACCTACTTAGGGTTGCCACGTAGCCGGGATATCCGGGATCGTTCCGGAATTTCACGTCTTGTCCCGTGTCCCATTTTACTTTACTATTCCGAAATTAAAAATTACTAGTTTTTCTCACAAGTTCAATTTCAATTTAAATTACATATGTTTGAATTTAACAGCTTAAGAAAGTGATTATTGATTAAAAAGATTTAAAAAAAAATGTTTTATCATCAACCAATAAAATTGTTTTAGGCAATTCCTACTTAGTTTAGCCACACCGGAGACCAAGTGATTCCGTTCGTGGCCCCAAAAAAATGTCGAGTAAATTATCAGGCTGGATCTGGCAACCCTACGTATAATGCTGCATATCTACAAGTGCATTCTGTGTGTGCGTACGTCTGCCATCTAAGATGATATCGACTCGGTAAAGTCGTCTGGGAGGTCGGACTCGTAGTAAAGCCCCCGACCACCCCAATTTTATTCGATAACCCCCCTTTAACATTCATTTTCCATGTAATACGTTTATGCCACGAACGCTGTAACTTATTACGTTTATGATGTGTACTTGCTTGTAATTTAACGTTATTTTCTAAGCTTTATTGTTCGGTTGCCCTTGATAGCTTAGGAATTCTTTTTTATAATTTTTTTAAAAGGTACCTACTGCTATTATTATTGTGCACATGTCTACCTACAATAGGTACGGTAGTGATTGTAATTTCAAAGTAAGCAATCAATACTTGATATAACTAAGCACGTATGCAAATTACCGATGCCTAATATTTTATTATTTTTAATTGTTACTCCTATTCTGACTGAAAGCAAATACGTTTAATCAGTTAAAATCTTTTAAGCTTTAACAAAAGGGGTAAAGAAATGGATAATGAAAGTAATCCGGCTTGCAGTGAAGTAATTCAAAACCGTCTGTCTTCGAACCTACCACGTGCTATTGCTTTCAACAATTTCACTGAATTGAATGTCGTTCTATAGTGAATAAGGTATAGAAATCGCTAGGGTATTTAATTTAGTTGGCAAAGGGCGATGGCTCGTCTTTCTACCTGAAGAAGACAAAACACGCTTCGTCGCTCTGCGGTCGTTTTACACCTGCCGCGGCCGAATGAGATGCGGAAACACATGGCTTTAAAACCTGTCGCAGACTCGATTTTAATATGACGTAGGTACATACATTCAAAATACTCTGACTTGAAATATCGTTGTTATTACTTAGGATTTCTTCCCCTAGATATACAGCAATTTATAGATTGGTTTAACGGCATGTTCATAGGGGAGATATTCAGAGACATTAATTTAAATTATCCGATAACTCATTAAAGAGGGTGAAGTAAATTAGTTTTACAGGCGTTACCAATAGCACTTTTAGCTTGTATAAACAAACAGACAATCTGGATATACTCCTGCCTAGTCTAATTTAGTTATACTTTTAGTTTAGTTAATCGAAATATGGACATTGCGTAGGCGTGGTCCATTTACCTTTCGAAATTAGGTACATGGTGCGAGACTGAACGAAAAAATAATAGCGTAAATATTTACGCTAATAATCTGCGCGATGCTTGAACCTATGAATCACGTTTATTACTCAGATCTCGTAAGGAAATACATATTAATATAATTATGATCGCATTCCGAGAACTAATGTGACTACTTTAATAGTAACACATCTGTACTTTAAGGATTCTAAATTATATTTCAGGTAAGATAGAAATAGAACATTTTTAATCGACACTATATCTTTTCCTGAATCACTTTCTAAGTTGATAATTTATTTACACATTATTATCATTTTTATCGCAATAATCGCATTGAAATGCAAACATGACGATAAACTGCCGGTATTTGTTAGTATCGATTTAAATTCGCAAACTAATGACCTTTTGCTTTTCGAGTTTCTAGTAAGCGCGTGGCTGAAAGATGACTGAAAAGATCACCATTCAACCCCCAACTTCATGATATAAAGTAGTATCGGTTATAACATACGATTTCGGTGATATTTTATAGCCTGATTCAATATTAGGGGCTGCCTACTCGCTCAAGACAACATCATTATCGATCGTCCGGGCAAGCCGCCGGCATTTTTTGCCCAGTCCTTCGCTTATCACAAAAACCTTATACAATGTGTAGTGCAAGCGTTTCAATTATTACCTGTAGGAAGGAGCCGGGGAATTGGCGCAGCACCCACTACACTCAGCACAAACACTCGCGAAAGGACGAGCGGCGACAACCGTCTCGTCCGAAGTACAAACGCGGAATGACTACTATAGATACTTTACTATACAGCATGAACGGACGATGACACCCCGTGAACGAGATAGAAGTATCGCGCTTCTCGCTCGCAGGATCAAATTCCAGTGAAAGAGCCGCTGCCCGCAGCAGTTTTTCGTGAAATATACAACAGAGTAACTTGAACCTTAAGTACTTAACAAGAAAGTTCAAATTCGTTTGCAACTATCTAATGGGTAAAGCGGCCACTCGAGACTTGTTACGAATTATATGGTGATAAAACTGAACTCTTTCAACTAGGACATAAGGTTCAAAATGGCCCATAATATTTGAGCCGATATCCGCTATATGACGCTGCTCTTTAAGTGGAAGTTGAGTCTTAATTTGGGGCCGAATATAGCCGACAATAGCCGATGTTACCCGATCTGTCAGGACACAGGAGTTGCGCACGCAGTTATAACTCAGTGTAGCGCCCCGTGCGTATTCTCCCTTACAAATATTTGATAAATAAACTATGTTCAAAATGGCGACTACCAAATTCCCTACACGTAGGAGCATAAATAAAACACGTCTTATTCAAATAAACTTTAATTAAAAACCGTAAATACAATAGACAAACATTTCGAAACGAAATATTTGCTATAAATTTCAATCGTAGACATTTGTATGGCAGTGGATTTCACACTTGCATAGAAAAATAAATATAGGAACACCTTTTTAATAGTTCTGTTGTATCATTTGCATAGTATATTAATGAATTTATTAGAAAATCGTTTCTTTTTAAATTGATCAAAAAGTAGAGATTTTGTATCAAATCTTTAAAATTTATGGGGTAAATAGTTTCAATATTTAAAAAGTAATATTTCAGAAGTAAATATACGCACTGATATACTATGCAAAAACGATCATAATTATAGATAGAAAAATAAAATTATCATAATAAAGTTGTACAGAAATATGGCACTTAATGTAAAATTCGAACCCCACATGTGAACTTTATCATTGATCAGAAAAATATCATTATAATATCATAAATAGGAACCTGACAAATTAATTAGGTACCTACATAACTTCGAAATTTAACCTTATGAACAATATATTTTTAACAGTAATCTCAATTTAAAATCTCATGTTAAACTTTAGTCAATACATAGATTTACTAATTATTTGAGAAACTGATCTTTTAATAATTATAATACATAATGCAATTCATATTATGTAGTATTCTACAAGCTAAAAAAATTGTAATAATTTTTTTTTTTCAATACTACATTTTACTACATAATATACTATATTTCATAAACTTTACGACAAATATAATGTATCTATTAGGGAAACTACAGCTACACACAGACACCTCAGTAAGTTTAAGTTTTATATAGTTAGAGAGAAAAATAGCAACATTTTTATATTAAAAAAAAAGGCATAATTAGTTTTTATTTTAAAAGCTACCTCAAACAGCATCATAGTTTCAAATAGATAATATAATGAAGAAGAAATTAATAATCATAAATTCATAATATTATATTATAATATTTTGCATTTTTTAATTATTAAAATAATTGATACACGCTTTTCATGTATATTAAAATATATCAAAATTTATTAAAGCAAACATTTTTTAATATAAATTCCGGATTTTAATTCATTTTAGTTATTTTGTTATCAACATTTTTTTATCTTTATGAATAAACTGCGAAAGCACCTATAACCCTAAATTGCTGCTAACATTTAAGTTTAATTGATTATTTTTTTTATTAATTTATCTGACGCAAGAAATTTTTTATGTGTAGAGATTCTTGCATCAAGCAATGTTAATAGTTAATTTAAAAAAAAGATATACTCTTCGAAAATCACAAATTAATGTTTATACTATAAATATGTTATTTATATAATAGATAGGTAAGTAATAATTACTTTATCAAAGAACATTCTAAATAATGTTAAAAAAAAACCTAATATCAGTTGAGCTTATTGGAAAACACAAGTCTATGATTTTGTTTATAATAATTTTGAAGTTTAAAAAATTAATTAAATTAATAGATGAGACAATTCAATTCAATAAAAATTAATAATTATACAATAGACATGTTCATTTTTCGCTTACCCTACAATAAGTTGCAAATAGTGATGTGAAATTTTAAAATTTAAGTGCAACTAACACTATAGTCAAAGACAATATAACCTGATTTATTAAATATAATTTAAATGTAAATCGATTGTATCATTTTAATTTTCGATCGACAATACTTAAATAAATAGATAAAATGTTATCATCATAATAAAATTGATCAGCGGTTATAGTTTTTAATATTCAAGGGATTTTATGGCTACCATAAGACATTGGCCAAAATATGTCCAAGGCAATGTAACCTAACAAAAAGCAGCTATATAAAGCCAAGGCTCCATTTCTATTAATATCAACGACTTAACGCACTAATTATCGCCCTAATTAACGCCGTTATAATCTTACCAACAAAGCCTAAAATTCACCCAATTCATTGTTCAATGTGGTTTGCTAATAACAACGGCTTTATCCACTTGAAATAATATCATGCGTCATCAACAAATTAACACACTAATTACCACACTAAAGTTAACGCCGTTAGAACCTTAACTACAAAGCCTACAAACTCACGCGACAATAATTCGTAACCTACGATATTAACGCGGTGCTTAACGCGTTAATTACCGCCATAATTAACGCGATAATTCAGGCGTTAATTTTGACGTCGTTAAAGGAGCCTTAGCGGAGAGTTACTTGCGTGGTCCCGGGTTCTAAGCCGTCTCGTGCGGCGCGGGCAGCTTCTCCCACGAGGGCTCCATGCCCCATATCTCGCGCGCGTACTCCGCGATAGTTCTGTCGGAGGAGAACTTGCCTGAAGACGCGATGTTCTCGATCACCATCTCGGCCCATTTGGACTGGTTCTGTGGGGGACAAAAAATAATGATGTCCAAATTCAAATTTTTTCTTTCGTCTTAGACACTAGTAAATCAGTTAGCGAACGAAAAAAAATTACAACAGAATTTACATCATAAAATAAAAATACTAGTAAACATGAAAAAACAAAAAAACTCGAATACTCAAAAATGATTTTTCTAAATTATTGATTTTATATATTTTTATCTCTTAACATGAATTGTATTTAATCATTATTTTATAGTATCTATTTTCTTTAATCTGCATAATTTATATGCTTACACTGTTATCTGAAAAAAAAATAAAAAAAAAAATCTCAATAATATTTTTTTAACATCATACCTGATAAACCCGCGACACTTTATCCTGCGCCTCGATATACGCGTCGTAATCAGCCAGATGTAGGAACCGGTCGTGTTGTAGCAACACGTCGGCGACCGCCGCGAACTTGCCGGGGTCTCCGGGCGAGAAGAACCCGCTACGGATCTGTTCGATGCACTGCCGCAGTTCCGGGTTACGCTCGTAGTACTCGTATGCGTTGTACCTGGGTAGTTTAGGGTTGAAAATATAGTTTTGGGTCCCCATACACGTATTATTTGCTCAATATTAATTAAATTAGATGCTTAAAATTTTCACAGAATATTATAGTTGTATGTTTGCCTTTCAAAATAAATATTTAAAAAAAATTAAAGGAAGGCTCCCATACAACAAACGTAATTTTTAAGCAATTTTTTCTCGATCTTAATAAACAGGTAAAATCTTGAATACTTATTTTAAAAAAAGGAAGTATTTTTATAAAAAAATTATGTCACGGAACCCTTCATGCGCGAGTCCGACGCGCACTTTGCCGTTTATTTATTTTTAGTATTTGTTGTTACAGCGGCAACGGAAATATAAAATTTGTGAAAATTTCAGCTTTGTTCCTATCACACTTTCTAATATACAGCCTGGTGGCAGACGGACAGACAGACAGTGGAGACTTAGTAATAGGATTCTGTTTTTAACTTTGAGATACGGAACCCTAAAAAAAACTAATAACTCACCCGCGTTTCTGCAAAGCTTCAACATCAGGCACACGCATGCCAAAGATAAACAAGTTATGTTCCCCGGCTTCCTCTGCCATTTCCACATTGGCCCCATCCATGGTGCCAATAGTGAGGGCCCCGTTCAACATGAACTTCATATTGCCAGTGCCAGAGGCCTCCGTGCCAGCCGTCGAGATCTGTTCGCTGAGATCAGCGGCTGGCATTATACGCTCTGCCAGAGTCACTCTGTAGTTCTCTAGGAAGATTAATTTTAATTTGTCTCCTACGTCTGGGTCGTTGTTCACCTGGAAATGAGCTTTATTTTAATGCGTGTAAGGTTCAAACTTGAGTTACTGCAATAAAGATTAAAGATTGAAACTACATGAGGTAAGCCTGTTATTCTCAGGTCTCCCGTAAATGTTCAAGTAATATTAGAGTTGGAAAAACTTAGTGAACAGCAAAAGTGTAATTCCTCATTCTTTATATGATGCAATAATATATTATAGATTTGGTTCGCTAATATCCATAGACGAAGACGACAATGACAACATACTAACATTTCTGGTCGAGTTTTGCAGGCAATTTCAACGACAAAAATAAACCATAAAAATGACACAGAAAACTTATACTTACAGTATTGCCAACAGCGCAAGCCAAGGCAATCATTTGCTTAGCGATGTAGTACCCAGGGGCGGCTTTACCACCAATCATCACCGTCCTAGGCGTGACCACGGCAGAAGGATCACGCTTGATACGATTGTACAACGTGATCACGTGCAAAATGTTCAGTAACTGCCTCTTGTACTCGTGAATACGTTTCACTTGCACGTCAAACATTGAAGCGGGGTTGATTTTAACCCCAGTGTCCCTTTCAATCAAAGCAGCTAACCTCAGCTTATTTTCCTGTTTAACTTTCATTACAGCGCGCTGGAATGATGGATCCTTCGCGAACTTCTTCAGATCCTGAAGTTTCTCCAGATGAACGGTCCATTCATCACCGATCTTATCACAGATGAGGTCAGAAAGACCTGGATTGCAGAGTAGCAGCCAACGACGAGGAGTGATCCCATTGGTTTTGTTCTGGAACTTATGGGGCCACATTTCGTAGAAGTCGCGGAATATGGTTGCTTTGAGGATGTCAGAGTGAATTGCTGCAACCCCATTAACCGCATGGGAACCCACTACGCACAGGTTAGCCATGTTAACCCTCTTTTCACCCTCTTCCTCGATTAAAGACATTCTGCGCATGCGATCCATGTCGTTAGGCCAGCGTTTCTGAACTTCTTGAAGATGCAAGAAGTTGATATGGTAAATCAGCTGCATGTGTCTTGGCAGCACGTTTTCCAGCATGGAACACGGCCATCTTTCTAAGGCCTCAGGTAGGACAGTATGGTTGGTGTAGGCGCAGCAACTGACGACCAGTTTCCAGGCTTCTTCGTATGGAAGCTTCTCGATATCGAGCAGGATTCGTAACAGCTCAGGAATCGCCAAAGAGGGATGGGTATCGTTCAACTGAATGGCCACCTTCTCCGGAAGATGCTCAAAAGTGGTCCTCACAGCATCGCGGCATCCAAACTTGGAAGCTTTGTATCTCCTAATGATATCTTGTAAAGTTGCCGCGCACATGAAGTATTCCTGTCTGAGACGCAATTCCTTGCCCTCAAAGAAGTTATCGTTGGGGTAGAGGACCCTCGAAATATTTTCTGCTACGTTACGATCCAATACCGCCTGGATGTAATCTCCTGAGTTGACTGAAAAAGTTTTACCATTATAACATTTTATTCTAATCAATTCGGGCACGTTCAAATTGGCTTCGCAAAGACCCTTACTTCCAGGTTCTATACCTTGCTATATTTAAAGGTACCTATTCCACACTGCAAAAATTTTAAGTGACTATTACATAGTTCTATGACAAACGAACGGACAAACTTAGGGTTATAGGACCCTAGTACGTTGATCTACTTACAGAATCTCAGGTTGAAGTCGATGGGACTCTTAGCAGACCACAGCCGTAGGGTATTGACCACGTTGTTATTGTATCCAGGAATAGGGTTGTCGTAAGGCATCGCGAACACCACCTAGTGAACAATATTTAAACATGTAAGTCATTTTGATTTTTCTTCATTAAGCAGTGATAGCTTAGCTTGTACATCATTATGTCTCTCGGAAGTTTCACCCGGCACTCAAATTTTCAAAAATTTATTAAATTTATATGTGTATTATGTGCGCATTAGAAACTATTTATCACTTGCTTCGGCAAAAGAAAACATTGTGAGGAAATCTGCACACCTAAGGATTCCTCATAAAGTTATCAAATGTCTGCAAATCTACACATGTCCAGCATGGTGTCATCATTAATTTGGTGGTTCACCGCGTAAGATTCAAGTTTCTATCATCCTCACCTGTGTATCAATCCATTTCTTCCCCTCAGGAGTGTCAACGACTCTGCCGTAGAAGTTGACGGGCAGCATAAATTCAGGGCGCGCCTTCTCCCAAGGGTTGCCGTATCGCAGCCAATCGTCAGGCTCCTCTTGCTGCTCCCCATTCTCTATCTTTTGAGCGAATATACCGTACTCGTACCTTATACCTATACAAATGTTTGGGTAAGTAGTTTATAAAGAAAGTAAGAAAGAAATTGGTTAATTCGCTGTAGACGCTGTTCAAGTATTACGTAACGCAATTTGGGGGGGATTGTAAAATGTTATGATGCTTTACATTAGGGGTGGTTCGAAAAACGCGTTACGTAACAACGTTTTTTTATTACTGAAAAAAACTAGGTAATATAATTTTCCTAACTCGACAAAATGCCAATTTTTTTATAAAAGGGGTCATTTGTGTGTTTCGTAACGTTTAGAGGGGGTGCAGAAAAACGATACGTAACGAAAAAAACGTAACGTCAAAAATCTTCCAAAATTGCGTTGCGTAATGCATGAACGCTCTCTTACTTCAAATAAATAAGCAAAACCAATGTCAAATTATGCTCTGAAAACAATAAACACTGAAATAGAATGAAATAAGGTAAGGTGCGGTAAGACTAACACACGGGGCAAGACTAACACTGTCTATTATCTCGATACGTATAGCTTAAATACGAAATTCTTCCAGTCTGTAAGATAGAACAAACGTAAATGTTCTCGGCTAAAACACACACATGTCGTTTCTTTAAGTGCATATCGAGATAATAGACAGTGTTAGTCTTGCCCCGTGTGTTAGTATTACCCCACCTTACCTTAATAGATTCCCTAGATTTAAAATCTAAACACGTCAATAATATTTTGCAGTACAAACTAGAAATGTAATTGAAGTATTATCAATAAGGAAATTATGTAATGCAATGTTAAACAAATCAATGTCTGTCAATAATTTAATTAATTGTATTTCGTACATTATTTTATTAATTATACTCCTAATTAAACAATTTTAAATTAACATTGGCATATGGAATCTACTGTAAAATGAAGTAAACATGTCCCTGAATTTTCCCTATGTATTTGTTGTTGATTTAAATTTCATCATCGGTGCCAAAATATTGTTTTCATATACATAAGCTGTTACATACATAATAATGTTTATTAATATAACGGTGCGTAATTACTGTTTATCTGAGTTTGAAACTCAATAATTCGAAATGCATGTTTTTGAATGTGGAATTCAACGTTCTTTGTTTACATTTAATTAAGGATAGATAAATCGCAAATGGATACAAAAAAACGTATTTTTTAAACATGTTACGCAATAAATAGATTTTTTTCTACTTAGATATAAAATAAAACATCTAAATCGATAAAATTAGGTAAAGCTTTGTCGCGTGAAATAATGAAATAACAATGTTGTGGGTGTGTATATTTAAGCGCAGGTTCATCGAAGCGAAGCCAGGGCGATGTACTAATAAACATTCGTCTGCAGTCAAAAATACTTCTTTAACAGCCTGCCATTTCGATTTTTTATTTAATTTCCATAATTTTTTATAAATACAATGATCAAATGTTCTATGAACATCTATACAATGTTAGAAATTAGAAATAATGTTACCTCTCTAAACACTCATCTCATAAACTATTTAAAACTAGAAATAGAAATACGAAAACCATTAAACGTTGTACAAATCTTGCATCAATTTAGTCACTAAAATTATATTTATTACGACACTGTTTTCACTGAATATTAAAAATATTTAGAATTTTATTTTGCGTACGTAAGTTCCCATAAAAACGTGAATGACGAAGGGCGGAAATATTTCCGACACGACAAAGGTCACCTTCACTACTTCCGCCCTTCTTCAAACCATCGATCCTGGTATTACATAATAGGTAGGTACTATGGATTGTTATTAATGTTTGGAGCGAAAAGACGTAACTCATTTAATCTTGTCTCTTTTAAATACTTAAACAAAATCAGAGTTTGAAAGTGACGCATGTAATGAAAACTGTATTTTATATGAAACCTGTTAAATCAAATATACAGGAAATTCGACTTAGAAAATTACTTAATCGATTTTGACATGAATACGTCTTTAAATTTGCTATGCTAGGGCAATCCTAAAAACCTAATGACAAAATCGGGGGATACAGTTTGGCGTTGTAATTTCGAATGGCACTAGTTTAACGCGGCGGTAAACGTCTATCGTCTACATCCAAAATTAAATTATACCACTAGATAGCTAAAGGATCAAAGAATAATTACATTAAGTGAGAACAGTGAAAAATCACGCGCGGTGGAGGGAGAAGCTCCGCTATTTTGTTGTTGTTTTACGTCGTAAATTCATAAATAAAAATGTTTAATTGAAAAAAATTACCTGTAACATAAACTTATTCACGTACAACACACAGCCGTGTCCATGACACAGCTATACCCCTTTTTTATAGAAAATGCACTTGACTTTCTTATCATTTAATAAGAGCGTAACAAACAATTATGACAAGAATTTATAGATTCGGATGTCATAGCAACATTAATACTTAACCTTTCACTCTTATTGACGTAATTAAAGTTTATTGCAAGGAATTAACAGTATTAATGAGTTCCGCAATTACTGTTATCACTGATAACTGGGCAGATGAGTTATTAGTTATTATTGAATAGTTGGCGGATATCCGTCCCCTTTCAGATATACTGATTGATATAGTTTAATAGCTTATAATCTAAATGAATATAAGTGAAGTCAACTGTAGTCATGCATAGAAATAGATTAGGGATGTCTATTGTAATAGTAATACGAAGTTTTAAATTGCATATTGTAAATAAGAGATCGATTTTCTTATATCATAAGGGATTTAGCCCATTAACGGTCTACGGATTAGTAAGCACGGGTCTCTCCTCATAACTGAGGAGGCCTAGGGCATTTTCTACCACGCTACTCCAGTGCGGATTGGCGGAGAGGTTAGTTGCCAACCCGTGTCGGTAATGTTTATGTCCCCAAAAGGCCTTTATTTAACGATTGTCATCTAACCTTAATAAGTAGGATCGAGAGCTAAATGTGCCCTACGAAGCACGGAAATGCTCAATATTTTTTGCTGATAGTGGTCACCCATCCACTTATTGACCGCGCCCATAGTTACGCGACTTCGTCGATCATTTAGGATCTACGCATGCCACCGGGCTTTGAGTAATTCAATACTAGTAAAATATTAACTGTATGTTTGTGTGATGTGTTCTTGTCATAGCATAAGGCATAACTTATTAGAGCTGTGAAGCCTTGCTATAAAACAGGGTTGAACAAAATATCCTTATAGAGACACTACCATATAAAAAGATTGTATCACATAGAATTTAACTATTTAATTTCGTACTTAAGGGCACAGATTCTGCATCTGAGAAACAAATACCTAACTTTGAAAGCCTATAGGCCCATACTTTATGCTGTTCCAATACGGATTGGTAGAGACACTGGTTAGGAAACCGATTGTCGATACTTTTAATACTACCGACATAGCTTAACGACTGATAACTATTATGGCCCCATGTTTGGGAGCCCTTTGAAGGACGGAAGGGCTTAATAGTCAAAAAGCAGTCATCTATTTTCCTACCGACCGCACCCACTTGTTTAATTCGGTCAATCACTTACGATCGAAATCGTCGGACTATGACCATTTTAGTATGTCAAGGATATTATACCACGGGTCTTTAAGGGCAACGGAATTCTAACCAAGTACCTTTTATTTTAAGGCACCCCATACTTCTTTTCCTTGCTACATTTCGTCTTTCCCAAAGTTGACCTTTTTTTGGCCTTCAAACGGGTTTACAAAATAAAATAAACCTAAGTACATTGTACTAAGTATATGAAATTGCTTATTCCTACACATTCCTTAATTTTTTTTTAAAGATAATATCGTATATTATTGTGGCGGAACCCTGATACCTATTCTACGGAACCCAGTTTGGAAATCCCTGTTCTGTACTATCTGAAGTTAAAGATATTTATAAAAAACATTTACTGGTTCCCGCGCGTACAATTAGTTGGAATATTTTATAATTGGAGCACCGCCAACGTTTGTCAAGTACATGGTGCAATTACTTTGTATTACTTCTGTAATTCGATAAATGGGTTGTCCTTGAAATGTCCTTAATAATTACATCTCACAAGCAGTTAGTTCGTTTGGTGTTTGATATAAATCATTTTGGTACAACAACATAATTGGGAGTTGTTTATACAATCTTGAACTTCATTCAAAAATTTATAATATGTATGGAACTTTGCCTTTGAAATTGTTTTAGGTTTGATATTTTTTTTTAATTGAGCCTACTGCAATGATATGTTGAAGTAAACATTTGGTTTTAAATATTGTCTATCCATAACATTTTATATTTCACATCATTCATTAGCATTATTCTGTGTAAAAACTTCCAGGTAAAAAAAACTATTTACATAAGTATAAATGATACACTTATGCATTATTATAATATAATTCCTGTGTGAAACTTGTTTTTAATAATACTGGTATTCAAACGTAACTAATATATTAAATAAATTTGCATAAAAACTAATGAAGAGATACTATACAGTTGTAAAATATAGAATAGCTTTTTACCGAAAGAATTGGCGTCATTTATATGTATCTCCTAAGTTAATCATCTATTTATTTACTTAAAATAAAAGTACAGTTTAGTAATACATAAAAATTAAAAACCTTTAACTATTTAATCTGTCTTAAATTTGACTGTAAAGTGGATCTTTCGCCATGAACTCTGTTAGTTAATTTTGATATATAAATTCAACTTAAAACCATTTTTCTATAAGTTATAAGAAAGTTACTGTGACATTAAATAATATCTTATATTACAAACCTACTGCTTTAGCATCTTTCTACAAACAATCTTCTCGGACATAAGTCTCTCATCAATGAAGAGACCTAAAATATGCTCAACTACAAATTTCAACATGGATTGGTAGAAGGAGTACCAAATCACTCAAATAAATAATCAGAAACCAAATGAATAAATAACTTCATCTGATTAATATTATAAATGCTAGTTTGCAGATAGCTATGTATGTTTGTTGCTATCTCATATTTCGTAGCAAAATTTATTTGATCCATTGCCATAGACAATATTCAACTAAAAACTATTGACAAATAAATCATAAAATTTTTCTCACCATAGCCATAAGCTGCGAGTCCTAAAGTAGCCATGGAGTCCAGGAAGCAAGCAGCCAAACGACCCAAGCCACCGTTCCCAAGTCCAGCATCTTCTTCTAATTCCTCCAACTCCTCAATGTCCAAGCCCAGCTGGTACAAGGCCTCGTCCACATTTCCTTGGATACCGAGATTGATCATGGTATTTTGGAGTGATCGTCCCATGTAGTATTCCAAGGACAGGTAGTAGACACGCTGGTAAAATATACACACATTAAATTCTTAATCTAATTTCTAATACTAATTAGTTATTATGGAAAAAATATTACTTAAGCTATTTTTTATTTGAGGTATAACAGTGTATTTTGATGCTATAAATTTTTTTGACAACTTACTACAATTTTTAATATAAACATTGGTAAATCATGTAATATTTAAATTTAAATACAATGGTTAAGTTTTGGCACCAAATGTTAAAATTTTGTTAAGTTCATATCATAATAAATGGACTAAACAACCAACTTTAAGAATAAGATTAGTTTTCATTTATTTACATGTTTTTTAAATCTAAGTTAAAAATATGTAATTTAATTTAGGTATTCTGATAACAATATACTTACTATAATTTATATCTAACATAGCAACAACTATAAAATTAGATAGCTATCTCATTGTTATCAGTTAGTCTACAAAGTTCATGTTTGGAATTAAATACCAATGTAAATCATAAAAAGAAAAAACTATATCTTTTTTTTACCTTGGGATCCTTTTCATAGTAATACTGCTGAGTCCTAATCCAGCGAGAAACGAGATGGTCACGGACCGTATGTGCCAGGGCGAAATAATAATCCCGGGACGTAGCGACATTCCTGTCCTTCACTAGGGTGTAGTGGAGGTGACGATTGAAAGCTTTCTTCACCTCACCAACATTCTCCACTGCAACGATCCCGCGCACAGAGATCTGCTTGCGCCTTTCCGAATCGGTCTGCACGCTCATTTTTACTCAAAACCACACAGACCTCTACAAGAGCCGAACCTTAACTGAACAACTTTACTGTACCGCCGTATCGGTCACCTTGTGAAGGTCAAACATATAAGCGCAACGGCGACAATAATGTTGTTTTTCTACCGGCTCTGGCGTGCCGGGCACAACCCTGGTGATTAGAAAAGATGTTTGGAATCTTTTTTTTATCAATTCATTATCAGGATCACTGCAAAGTAGTAAAAAAGTCGCTCGTAATTCAAAACAAATCAATCACAATTTCGATGACATTTTCAATTGTCACAGTAGTCATTAGTGTCAAAAATGAAAAATGTCAAAATTAGGGATGCCAGAATCGGGTTGCTTAATTAGCCATTTCCAAAAAAGGACAGGTTAATTTTTAATGAAAGTGGTTATAAGTAATTATTAACATTTTAGCCTTTAATAATACATTAACTTTTTTATATTAATAAATAAATACCCAACTAGGATTGTTAAGTGTTGGATTATTTTATAAAATAGGTAAGTTGCCAAGTACAGGACTAGGTGAGCGAAATTACCTAAACATATTTAATTATAGGCGCAAGTAAACATAGTGCTCTATATTCTTTTGTAAGTTTTGTAAGGAAACTCTTGGCGCCAGCTGATTATCGGCAATCACGTTTATACACTTATATTTATTTACATAATTGTGTTTACTTGTACTTTCATTGTGTTTTTGTATAAAAAATTTAAAAAATACTTTGTATAATCGTAGAAATCAATTAATCACCGTTTAATTTAGATAGCAGAACTTAATATAAAAGCGCAGCTTTTCAGTAGACGAAATCATGAATTATAATTTAATAAATCTCTGCCAATATTTCAGTTTCTACAAATCTATTAAACACGATATTAATTAATTTCATAATAAGTATCTACCTATTTATTCTAACTTAACCGGTTTTCTATTTTATCAGAAACTAACATTAAATCATGTACTTAATAAATGAATGAAATTAATTAACGTAAAGGGGTAAACAGGGAACTATAAAGATAACTTAATTACAATAATTAGTTAATTGCAATAATAAGTTTATCTGTTATTTAAATAACTATCTTTTTACTCGTGTAGTAATCCATTTGATCAGACTTTATTTAAATGGATGATTGCATGCTGCACGTGGTGTAGGTGGCTAGCAAAATACGGGAAATAGAGCCGTAGTAACAAGTATCAAGAAGTATTGCAGACACTCATAATCATTTCTTTGTGTAGTGTTGACCACATTAAATTGAAATCTAAAAATGATGATTATAAATAAGGTATACCTTAAGCAAGTCATTATTTTATTTTTACCTGAAACTGAATTTGGATCTATTATTTCCAGGCGCTTTTGTCATTTACTTATATAATAATGTAGTATATTGTTAGCACCCATTAGATTACTACTTACAAGTTTTCATTATAAATGTTACAAATAAAACAAATTGTTAAAATTTCAATTTATGTTTATTAGTGAGTATGTTTACGCAACAGAACTTACATAAATTTTATTAATTTCAAGTAGCTCAAATATATTTTATTACACCTTACATTAGTTGATAAAGCATCAGACTATATTTCTTAGAATAGTCATCAATATTAGTAATTATAGAAAAATAATAGGTTTACTTTAATTAAAAAGTTTATTCGGTTATATTGATATTCCTTTTGCTGTGAGTACAAACCCATGAATTTAGTCAAATAAGCTTGTGAGATTCGAAAAACAACCTATTATTTCCCATAAAAATTAAAAGATTTCACCATAAATAAAGTCCCCTTAGCAAATCTTAGTACACTGTCATTTATGACAGTTAAGACAAGAAAATGTGATAATAAAACATATAAAATAGAGATTTGTTTTTTGGTTTAACTTCATCTTAAATACTAAGTTTATTATAAATTATAATTTGTATACAAAAGCTAAGCATTGAAGTGTCACACAACAGTAAAAATTATATTATTGCGTTATATTCACACCCAATAGTAAAACATTTCTTTCTAAGTCTTATTATTATATCTGAATCACTGGTTTGCCCCATATTTTGTATACACTCCATCTTATGATAATTAAATAAATGCAATATACATAACTAAAGCTACAACACTTGGAACAGTTACAATTCACGTAGTTAGATAGATATCTATTTCAGACTGCAAGAGACTTCTTAATTTTTAGGATGTCCATCTGTACTTTTAAAAGAGACATATGTATAACATCTACCTTTCATGTTTTACAATTATTTTCTAGTCAAACTTTTTATTTATGTGAGAAGAGTAAAAGTTTCACATTGAATTATAGTCAATTAAAAATCTATTTATGTATCACCCTTACGACTCCAAAATCATACAATCTTGAACACGACAGTTGAAAATAATAGGTGACTCATCCTAGACGAAAGACTATGTAATGTATATTCATCCTACATTCGTTTCACTAACAACCGCGTACTTTCTGGTATTATGCTTTAAGAAAATCATTAAAATTATATCTTATTTATTTCAAGACTTTAAATTAAACAATACGCGCTGTCTTTGTCTGTATACAGTAGAGACTTACAATTATTAAAAATATCTTCACCGCAAAATATCTACTTTTATACAGATCAATAAATAGCGATATACCAAAATACATTTTATAAGCATATAATGCTGCAGATGGCATCAATATTTAAGGCATCTCGTAACACTTGCACCAGTCAAGAGTATAGAGAATGTAAAGCTTATATTATTTCTTACTTCATATATTTTATTCTTTTGCATAATATCTGGCTTCAAATTTTAACTAAAGCAAATTTCTGTAACGTCAAAAACTTTGACGCGGTTTATAACTTCCTCAGTTAGAAGTTATTTTTTTTAATATTACCATTTTATAATAATGCAATATATTTTGTAGCGGTGCACGTACGGTACACTGCTTACACGCATATATTCGAATAAATATTTTTTAAATCTCATTCGATCAAACTTTCACTTTTTTTAAAAAAGCATATTGCTAACCCAATTGACACGTTTTAGGTCCGTCTACGAACCAAGGAAATGAGATTTTAATGGCAATAACGAAGTCCGAACACTTTTAAATATTCCACCTAATTACTTGTACAACATTGGGTAACTTTTCTGTGGACGGAATTACAATAATCAAGTTCCCTACTTGGCGTATCATTCGTTCCTTTGTTGTTAAGGATATTCAAACTGATCTTTATTCGTGTCATTTTTGCTCTGATGGCAGTTTATGTTAGTTAGAGAGCTCGGAAATACTATTAGAATGACCTGGATGAAGCAAAGCAAACTTAACTTTGTGGCCTGGATAATGTATAATCTAATTGTTACTTTTAGTTGTATAGATTATATAGAAGGAATACCATCAGTTATTCGAGAGATTTCAATTTATAGTATCTGTGGTTTTGTAATTAGACAATATAGTCCAATTCCAGCAATGACGGCTAACTTGGGTATTAAAAGTAAGGCCCGTATTGATAAACAAATTCCAGTCTACGAATTCTAAGTCTTCAATGCATATAGCAAATCAACTCAGCCAGTAACATTTGGCTGAAATTAGTTAATCAATACAGGATTAAACGTTAATAAATGATTCTCATATCTCATCAATCATCCCTAATAGGTGTAGCAGCAGAGGGACAAAGGTAAACATGTTCTGGGTAGAGGTCGCCTCTGAGTCTAACTGCTCGTACGCCGTCAGCCGCCGCCCTATGTGGTAGTTCCCCTATCAATAAGTCCTCTGCGAATACTTGCCATTCTCCCAGCCCACGGACTATGCGGAATGTTGTCTGGAAATAATAAGAAAAGCTTACGTGAGTCATATAATTTAATAGTTAATTGCGATTTAGATTAGGATAATGAGCTCGAAAATACTAGAAATAAAAAAATAATTGATTATACAATGTTCACATACGAGTGCAAAATCAACTTAATCATCATACAATTCATACAAGTAGCGCCATCTAGCGACAATTTATAGAATAAGTCAAATGCGTTAATATTGCATATTTACCGAGAAGTGGGGTAAATATTAGGAAAAAATGTGGCAACATTAAAAAGTTATCAAATGATCCAACAGATGGCGCTAATAGCTATTTCGTTATCGTCGGACTCACTACACATATTAGTGAGGTCCCTGCTCCTAGCGCAGTAACTAAAAAAAAAAGAAAATAAATGTCTTACATTAGTCCCGGGAACAAGTTTAGCAGTCCGCTGTCGACACTCGTTTCCCCACGCGCCAAACCAGGCGTTCAACACGACCAGCTGTCGATCTAGCTGCGAGTCGACGTGCGCGCGCAGGTTCACGTGCAGGAGAATGTTAGCGCGCGGCCACTCGCGCGCCGCGTCCATTAGATCGATCGAGAATGAATGGAGAAGGGGGCGGAGTCTGGAAATGTCATTTTTGTTAAGTTATCGACGTGAATTCATGTTTTTTTTTTCTTTAACGGCTTTGCGCTGCTATCACTTCCGTCATAATATAGGTAGAACACAGAGTAAAAAGTTTATAGAGTGGGTCTATACCCAGTCTTCAGAACATAAAAGTGAGGTTATTTTTTTTTCTTTTTTTACGATTTGATGACATAGTATGTCAACGTTATCTTGTTAAAAAAGTTGTGTTTTTCAAATACGCTTTTTTGTTCACGTAACACGTGGTACTTTAATCTACGCCATAACAATACGTAATATAAATCCATGATTGAACGATGAAGATAAGATTAAGAATGTGACACCATTGTTTCTTAACTGCGAGATTAAAATGGCAATGACTGTGACTTGAGATAGCAGAATAATTTATACTAGCTCATTTCCTAAATACCTACCGTCCGTGAATAACTATTTGATGTCCTTCAGGTACTCCATTTGCCAACGTAGCAATAATATTCGGCCGCCAACTGGGCTCCTCATTCTCTGGAAGGCTGGTTAGACTAGATCTTAACGGCACCTGACAAATAATACCAATTTACATATAAATATTTATATCCATTTATTTATTTATATCCATCTACAGTGTCAGAGGCGTAAGGTGAAAAATAGGTACCTAATATGCATTGTTCATTACTTTACAGGTTTAAAGCAGTTCTTGTAGTAAATAAATGGCCAAGAAACTACTTTTGACTAAGGTTAAGAGTTTGTAAACTTACACTTACTTACAAACATATATCTATCTATTTAGCAGCCTTTAAACTGGTCCACTGGTGGACATAGGCCTCCCCTAGTTTGCGCCACTCCGACCGATCCTGTGCCCTCTGAATCCAGCGGATACCCGCTGTTTTGTTGTCATCAATCCACCTGGTCGATGGGTGTCCAGAACTCCGTTTTCGCACTTACAAACATACGCTCGGAAAACATTTCGCTTCTACCAGCGCAGTACCTACATAACGGACTGATAAAACTGAAAAATAAGACAATATTCACCTCAGCATGAGGAGTCGAAGATTTCGGATACAAATCAGTCTTGTCCACCTTCAAGGTAGCGTCTCTAACCCCTGTCACTTGGACCCAGCTCGCGTTCAACGGACTCGGGTTCCTGTGAGCGAAGCTGCAGTAATGTTCTCCGTCCACCGCCCACAGCGTCTCCTTCTCATCTATTAACACTTCTATCGTGAACTCTTTACCCATTTTGAAGGGAAATGATCTGGAAGTAAATGGTTGATCTACTTATAGTAGAGCCATTAGGTAGGTACAAACGTGCAGACTACGTCATCAATCATTTTATATATCGGAACTCTCGCTGGAATGTGGGAGTAAGAG
>LGAG01000342.1:18236-46295 GCA_001278395.1 Lerema accius | reverse complement strand
AAATATACTCAATGTACAGACAAATTTATTTTACTGTTTTATTATAGTATAGATAGACGTAATTAAAATAATGGTCATGTGTTACCCTGCCTCAACTAAGAACTTAGGTACCTATTATGTTTTCGCGAGTTTTTCTTTTGCTAATAGGCATCTAGTTTTTTTAATATTATTAACGTAGGTAATTAGGATTTATATTACAATCGAGGTGTATTCGTTACTCGTTACTGTGACAACTCTTGCATAAAAATAGCTACAAACTTACAATTAGATATGCCTATTGGCCTTTGTTCTTATTGAAATAATGTCTACTGTGTATTATTAGAAGTACCCTGTTAGTGTCATGCAATTACGACTTTACGAGAGAGATAATCCAGATTCAATAATAATGTCAAAATATCAGAGCGACACTTTGCACACGAGCGACATTTTGTCGCTTCACTGTCGCGTGTGAGTACAATTACTTAAATAAAGCAAGGTTAAAATTTGCCAAATTTTTTCAAGCATGTTAATAACACGTAGTTTAAGTCGATAACAGTAATCTACAATGTTAATGAGAGGCTTGTAATATGACCAATGTGTAGTCAATTATAGGCATACAATCTCATAACTCAAGGAACATAAATCTAATAGAAACCGCAACGTGTCGGAGCAAACTGCCGTTTGAGCGGTGGCCGGTCGAGTCATCAATACAAATCACATTAGGCTAGGTCAAGACTCCTAACTCAGCTGAGTAGCTAGTGACGCCGACAATAAAACCAATCCAAATTGTAACCCGTCGCGGGCACCACACTGGCGGCGCGGCGGCGGCGGGGCAATGCACTTTTTCGTAGACGGTCAAAGAAGATCGCTCCGCCGAACACTTGTGCGCTGCATTACAATTTCACGACCACATTACAATCTAAATTCGACCGTAACACAAAACAAAAAGTCACTTTTTTAATGTATTGCACCCCGCTATATACACTTTTCTTACATAACCAACTCGAAACCGCAAAAATGTACGCAAACCGCAAACCAAAATGGACCTTAACATCTACTCAGTTGAAGCCATATTAAGGCGTTAGAACGTCAAAAATTGCCAAAATACGACGTAATTACATCCTCTAGTTAAGCAGCAGCAAAGTAAACTTTATTGTTAAGACGATAAGGCTTTTTATTAGTATTAGTGTTTATCAAAAATGCAAATGCAATGTATACGTAATTTGAACGTGAGGTGGGTACACGCGAATCGAAGTAACTAAGGTCATGATATTCAAGTGTATCCGAGAATTCACTTCACGAAACCTACATCCTAATCCTTGGCTCATTAATAATTCATGAGCTTCACTTGAACCACAGGTAAGTAGTTAGTTTTTCACACTAACATGCAGTTTTTATGAATTCACAGATATTATAATTAGCTCAATCAAATCCCTTCAGCTTCAATACCAATAATAACCAAAACAATACATTTTTAAACATTTATCAAATCCCTATCTAAATATATCAAAAAGAAACTTAAAATTAATTAAAAATAAATAATCCGACAATAATTAAAATGTCCCTGAAAATGCCTTCTTTAATGCCATTAGGTATTCGCACAGCCCTCAAAAGCTTCCAATCACAGTATGCACATATTACCCTTGCCTAGGTTAATAGGTTTAAAAACCTATTGCATTTTTCCGTAACACATACCTACTCATTAAAGACTGACACCTACACATAATCTTCAATTGTATAGTAACTACTATTTAGAAAAATCTATTTAGTTTCGTGAAAACATGTACATATTATTACATTTTAAATGAGGTATCTTTGTTCTTATAGTCCTTATCGTATAGCTATATTAAAAAGCCCTGAACGAAAACAGACAGAACACGAGGTTATAAGTCTGAATCAGAACCACAACCTCTATTAAAAAGGTTAATTAAAGACCCGTTAAAACATTCTGTTCCATAAAAAACATATTTTCACAAGACCTTAATGACTTACAACGTCATTCCAGCTTTTTCAATAAGCAAAAACGTTAATTTGAGGATATTCTGAAAATGATGTCGTAAACTAGCAAACTTTAAAAATACGTTTTAATTTACATACTCTTTTTTCATTTCCCTACCACTAAATGATAAAACAAAACAAAGTTATTACTGAGATATTCAGGTTAAAGAAATAAAATCCATTAACTAATTTTTATACGGTTATTTCAAAAGCATTGCAAGATAAAATAAAGTAATTTGACTAAACGAAGAACAGAATAGAATGCAAAAAACAAATAAAAAATATAATAGAAGGAAAACTTCATAACGGTTGGTTGAAAATGATTATCTGATGATAGTCTTGAACACAACCAGTAAGTACTCAAGAAATCAATGGAAAGAGTAAAAGTCATTGCTTTACGTATACTCCATTGAGATTTAAAATTATACATAAAAACTTATAAAAATGTTCAAAGCAAGGAAGAAAGTAGAAATCATTATTTATACACAAAAATCTTAGTCCTACTCTCAACTCAACTGAAGTATACATGAAGAAGATAGCTATATTGATGAAAAGAGATACACAGAGTGTATTACAGACAGACAAATAGATAGACACAAGACTACAAGATGCAATTCTGCATGCGACTACGCTGGCGTAGCAATGCTATTAGTACGACCATTTTAATGTTGTCGTGAACATCAAACAACATTCATCGATAATTCTGGTGGATTTGTAAACGTTGACGCAGAACTCCGTTAGGATGTTAACGGTGTGAAATTTAATGTGATTGGTATTACACTAAACTGTCGATTACTAACCAACTAAAGGATGGTAACCTGTGGAGCAATGATTAGGCATTGATTCAGATAGTTTAATTTGGAAAAAACCTGACGAGGTACCTTCTGAAATTGAATTATGGAACATTAATGATAAGATTCCAAACGGTAATTAATCTTTATTAGGTGAATATAATAATTCGTAGAAAAAGCTGTCAAGTAAATAAAGAAAAGATCCCTTCATGATAGTCAATAATCCACTTCTTAAAATATAAGTTCAACAACCTTACTACAAAAGTGCCTAGTTTAAATATTAGGTGTCTTATTATTCAAAAGATAAGGATTCAAACGTATTAAACTGCGCTGAAAAGATTTCCAAATCAGATTTCCTTACGAATTTTCGTATTGTCACACCAACGTTTCCAGTTGGCCATTGTATTCCAGCTCCTAATAATAAAAGGATAAATAAAAATAGATCCGATGAAGGTCGTACATGTACGTTTCTTTACAAAAGACTATTTACGAAGACGAAACCAGCATTGCTGATCTGAACTTCTGATATACAATCTACTCTAACATCTTACATCATGTGATATATTTCTTCATAATAAGGCGCACTCAAATTCATAAAACTGCGTATTGATCCTATGGCATCATCTACCTATGAAGTACTTCCAGGAAAATCTATTGAATGTGTTGAAAGACCATAGTTTATAAATAGTTTAAATGAATATTGCTGTTACGACGTTGTAACTCCACCTAGTCAATACGTTTGCCTCTTACGAGATTTAAAGCCAAAATTTGAATGAATATTGTATCGGCAAAATAAATCGAATTTACTTTAGAGCCACAAGAAGTCAAATACACTAATAAAATTATGAAAATGCTTCTCTTCGCAAAACTTAGTAATCTTCGTATGAAAATGTAATACGTTGGAACATTTTGTCATCCTCCCAGTTGAGAGAGACATCAACAACATGAGAGTGCGGTATCAGGACCTCCTAAATTATCGTCAATTACAATTACGAAAAATATGTCGTGAGTCTAATAAGATTCAGACAAAAGTTGTTTTAAAATAAAATATTACACGTCTACATCTCTTACAGTCATTCTCTATTACGATACTGACACGGGTGTTTGCTTATCTGTGTAGGTAATAACAACTTGTTCGTCCATAGATTTGCTTTCCCTGATCCTCTAATTAAACTCATCAAAGTCATGTACTCATTATTGTCTACCACAAAGGTTGAATCCCACCCTCTGAATGTCCAGACTAATTTGTGGCCTTAAAATCATGTTGACTGTTTGGGCGTCAACGAAGCGATAGGATTTGGCTAATGGATGGTAAGATTTTGCGTAGGATATATTATGTCAAATTCAAAATCATTTATCAGTTAAGTTCGTCATTTTTTTTAATCTACTTCGTCTTAAGCATGACTCCCTCGCGTGAACGATGACACAAGGTAAAAAGCTACTTCAGAAGCCGATTTCACTATCTATTTTGGGTGTTTTTGGTGGAGTGTTATGACCCTCAGTGTCAACGATATGTTACATGTCATATCGTTGGATTGGATACGCAAAATTAATTAACATTTTCTATCTATTAAACTGCCATAATTATCGTATTAAAGTTTTTTACGTGGTGGTTATCCTATTTCGCGAGGGCATCAACACTATACGAGTAGTTATATAAATTCCGAGAATACATAAATCTATTTAGCTACTATGAATTAAAATTATAATAAAAATGTGTAAAAAAATAATTTGCCAGAACTCATCAATTCAAGTAATTTTGCATAGACCGGTATGTTCGTAAATTAAATGGAAATTCTTATTGCCGCAGTAGAGATCCGAGTCTAGTAAGATATGCAGCGGTAAACCCTCGAATAGCTGTATGGAAACAACCCGTCTGCGACCCAGTGTAAAGTGATAATTACTTTATATCTGTAACTAATAAGTCAAATTGTACCAATAATAATAACTATGTCGTTACCTACCACTAAATGTAAATATTGATTTACCAATTGACTTTATATTATTAATTTCAATTTATTTTTATGTAGTTACATCAAACGCTAAAGGAGCCGCATGATTTTAGTTAATATGTTAGGTTCCCGTATAACTTGTAAATCATTTACCATAACTCGACAAATGAGGTAATTCCAAAGCGTTTTCTCAAGAAATTTTACCACAAGCGGTCACCCATCCCCTTCCCGACCGCGCTTACAGAATTGCTTAAGTTCGACGATCATTCAGGACCGATGAAAGCCGCCGGGCCATGTGCGCTTATACGCAAGGGCTTAATTAGCATTATTGCTATGCTTTAACTCTTTGCTATGTCGTCAGGTTGTCATTTTAAAACTAAATTCTCGATAAATTACCAAACTGCGTCTACAGTTACTGAACCATCGTACTTTACGGCTACTTCATCTTTACGATAACAAGTTAACTCTTCATGAACTTCTATTAGGCAGTTGTTATTTCCAGAAAAATATTACGTAATTTTTCGCTAAGTTTCCATTGATTTATGTTGCCTAACGTGCTTCGAAGTAATTCGCCTATAATATTTTTCAGATTTTCCTGTAAGGTCGCCGTGAACCTCGTCCGAGCGGCCGCAGTGTTGGTAGCGGCTCCGGCTGCCGGCTGCCGGCTCTCGGTCGACATGTCGTACGATCGCACATATAAATAAATACGGTGTGAGCTCCTGTCGAGCTCGAGACTGGTCGAAACCGCGCCGAACACGGCTACCTCGCGCACGGCGCACGCGCACACCGCTGTAAAAAACAACGCAACATTTGAATATCACCGACGATCATGAATGACGCTGAACTCTACCAGAACAGCAACATCCTGCAGAAGAGAGACGCTCTCCTCTGCCTAGAAGAATTCGGTGGAGTCATAAAGTGGAAAAATCGCGGCGAAAGAATAATAGACATAGGCTGCGGGGACGGGAGCGTCACCGTCGATATTCTTAAAAAATATGTTCCGAGTAATTACGAGAAAATCGTGGGGTGCGATATCAGCGAGGAGATGGTGAAATATGCCAACGAGAATTACGGCGGTGGCAACGTGGAGTTCCTGGTGCTCAATATAGAGGGAGAGCTGCCGCAAGTTCTGCGGAACAGCTTCCACCACGCCGTCTCCTTCTACGCGCTACACTGGATCAAACACCAGGAGTGAGTACTGTCTATATTTCAAAGAGTATTTCATAGATGTAATGCGTTCTATCCAAAGCTAGTATATTTTTGAGACCAAATTTTCCTTAATTGAAAATGGAAATCAAATTCCGTAACTAGTAGCTCTAGGAAGAGTAAAACCTATTTCGTAGCTTTTCAATAAAAATATAACACAATTTTCAGTTTTAAAAACAGATAATTAAATCAAAATTGTTTTAACTTCCTACTTAATTTTGTTATTTCCGGACACGATTGATACATTTTGTTATTCATTCACAAATTAATGCCAAAGTGTTATGTATTCGCAGTGTATATAAAATTTTCACTCTGCTAAATTGATAGTATGTCACTATGATAGCGTTGTGGAAAAAATCATACATTTTTTATTATTACACAATTTCTTTTCAATAGAAAAATTTACATAAACTCATGATTGTTACATGAATTTAATCTATATTTTCTACACGATCTAAGATTTAGTTTTATTACGGTCTAATTGCGCCTTTTAATATACATACATATAATTATTATTATAATATCATAATTTCAGGAGTGCATTCGCAAACATATACGAACTGCTGGCAGAAGGGGGCGACTGCTGGCTGATGTTCATCGCTCACATGCCTATCTTCGACGTGTACCGCCTGCTCGCTCGCACCGAGAGATGGCGCCACTGGTTGAAAGACGTCGACCGCTACGTATCGCCCTACCATGACTCTCAGGTAACTTATTTTAACACTGTATCCATATTATAGATACATTAATAAATCATTTCATAAAATTATTAATATGATTTACATTTTTAACAATTACAGTGCTCTTTTTGCACGACACTGAATCTCCTTTAACTAAAATAAAGGATAGATATTTTTAGCCAAAAATAAAGCCTTAGATGTGCTGAATTTTAGTGAAAATATACTTAAAATTAATAAATAAATTATTTTTAAGGATCCTGAGAAGGAAATCAAGCGAATGATGGAGAAAATTGGATTCACAAACGTCGATGTAAAAACGAAACATTTGAGTTTTGCCTACCCCAGTGTAGAAGCTGTGAAAAGTAAGTTGTCAGGAACAATATTAATTTAGTAATTTTTTGATAAAATTCGTAATAGGAGTGTAGCAATATTATCTGGGTGCACAGCAGTGCCCTCGCGTAACTATTTTCTAATCTGTGCCCCCGCCAAGTCAAGCAAAAAGCCGCGGCCGTATACCATACTTTTCCCGAATTTTATTTTTATTGACACTGTCAACTACCTAATAATTGTAACTTGAGTGCTTAAACTTGCTGATATTTAATTAGATTTGTTGTTTTTCTGCATATTTGCAAATCGATTCCTATTTTGAACCCCCCTATTAGACAGTCGAAGTTAATATCTAATGTGGAAGCCCTCTCGACAAAAAGTTAATAGCAATCGAACTTTTTTCTATTATTTTCCTCATCAAGACCCAATGTATTACAGAAGCGGTGACAGCAGTGAATCCATTCAAGATACCGAAGGAGATTTATCAGAGCTTCCTGGAGGACTACGTGAGCGCACTGGCAGACCTACACTTCATAGACCTGCGGCATCACGACGGCGGCCTCACCGTGCGGTTCCACTACACCTTACTAATAGTCACCGCCGGGAAACACCAGCTAACTCCTGCCACCGACAAGGACAGAAGAAATTAGAGCGAGAGAGAAAATAACCTACAAACTATGCGTTTAAGCCTTAGATTAAAAAGGCCGTGCCGCATTTTTTTGCTCGACTTGGCGGGCGCACTACCAGATAAGCCCAGTGTCTAGAACAAAAAAGTGTTTTTTTTCTTTTTTTATGATTTGACATAGACGTACGGCACAGAGCACCACCTGCCGAATAATGTAATGGAAAACGTTATCATTAGTTATTTACGTTGTATTTTACCGACTACGCTTTGTGCGAAGGGGGAGTCTATCCGTTTTTTGGTCTGAGGTTTAAGCGCTGAAGTTTTATATTAAAACATTATTGGTGGTAGAATGACAAGATTGTAAGACAGCCAAGTTATTGTAGGAGGAACCGTTTTAATTTATGACGTTTGTTTTACGAATTTATCTATAATTCAAGTAGTAATCTATTTAGGTGAATACACAGCATCACATTGGTTCCCTCTCATCTACTTAAATAACAAGCATTTCTGAATCAACCATAGTACAAGATTAAGTACAATTCATTTGTATGTTATATAACCATAGCAAAAGCAAAAGAGCCTGGTGTCAATGAGCATTTGTAAGTTATTTTAATTGTTAAGAATTTAATAGTATTTTATTAATTTCATAAGAATGGCGACAGAAATAGAATAAACGCCTGAACTGTGAGTGAAACTAACTTGCAATCGTGCGCCTGAGACAGAATCTCAAGATAGCATTTAAAAATGTTCAAGGCGATATTTACCAAGTGAAATAGTACAAAATGTACTACAATACGTTTTTTAGGTAAATAAAATGGCCAATTCATCACTACTAGTTAGACTTAAAAAGAAACAACAGTGTTTAATAAATGTACAAATTACTTGTAAGATTTTTGGTGTAAGTGTGGAATATCGGATTAGTGTAAGAAACATTGTTTATTATTATTTAATAATCAGCACATAATTAAAATCTTGGTAGATTTGATAGGTGGGGTTTTATAAATAAAAAATTGAGAGACAAATTATATGAATGAATAATTATTCAAATCTTAACCAGGAAGTAGGTACGCAGATTACTATAATATTTTATCAAAATTATAATTAAGGAAATTTTAAATTGTATATTAGAGATAGTGTCCATTTATCATGTTTAGAACATAAATAATTATTATATTTGCAATTATTATACATCATGAAAAGTTAAAGTAGTGTTAATTAAATTTACAAATTTTGCGATACTTATAACTAATTGCCTATTAAAAAAAATCTTTGTTTTTAAATAGGTAATTATTTGTCTCTCTAGCGAGGTACCAAACACTTAATAATTATTAACATGATAACTATCATGGCATTCAGGTAACACCTCTCTGTCCTTTCCGAATTAAATTATATTTACGTTGTTGATATTAAATTTATTTTATTATTTATAGTTCAGTTATATTTTGAACTTATTTGACAAATATAATTTAGCATTTTATAAGGTTTTAAATGATAATATAACGAAGCTAGGAACGTATAAGTATTATTAATAAGAACATTGTTATTATGTCACAAATTTTAAATAATGGGGGTTTGCTAAAGGTTATACAACTGACAGCTGTATATTATCGTTATTTATAGTTGAAAACATTTTGCTACTCAGTATGGCTGCTATTTCTGGTTCTGGACTTTACCTAGTTCAGTGTGGTCCGGGGAACATCCAGACACTTGGTGTCGGAAAATGCCGTTAAAATAAAAAATCTACCATCTTCTTGTGATCGATAATCGCGTTAAACCTACTTAAGTTTTAGCGAAGATTGAGTTTTGTGAGAAATTTATTTTTATTGAACTTTTTGATTTCCGGGAAATATGTTGATTATGTCCGGACCGCCCTGGAGTTTCGAATGTTGTACGATAGATGGCAGCCCTTGTATGTAAATCTTGTTTCAAAAACAAAAATAAAATAGTTTATTAATAGCAGTATTAAAATTAGATGCCGTAATTAATTCATTCTTTAATCTTTATCTGTTTTTTCGATAAATTCAAGAATTTAATTTATTACGATAGGCATTCAAATAGGTACCTTTAACGTAGACGTAATTAAATTTATATGATGAAGATTGTTGTTATTTAAATAAGCACGTACAACGACAAAAAATACATGTAACATTGTATAAAAAGAAAATACAAATTTCGTCTAAATCGTGGTCATTAATTTATTTCCCTTGCCTCTTCCTCATCAAGTAGTTATAAGTATTATACCTACATTACTATTTATTCTGAAATTGGCTGATTTCGAAAGATTGGTAATGGTAATTGGTGCAAACTACCTCCATTTAAAATTGTTTATTATAAAAGTAGTACAATAGAATAAAAAATGTTTTTGAATAATATATTTGTAACAAGTGGGTAGATATCATCAGTTTTCATAATCATCATTATAATGGTTTTATAATCGTAATATAGTTACCAAGCCAGATTGTAATCATTAACATTTATCACGAGGCCATATTTTTTAGTTTTAGGACTATAGTATCTGAGTGTCTATAGCCAAATACCCTTTTATTCGACCGCTCACGCCAAACGCCAAGTAACAATAAAAATGTATGGGAAAAACGTGGTTGGTAGATCTGAGTAGTGGACTGTTATGTTTGAAAATCGAACGATTCTTTCCGGGCAATACAAATCACAATCAAAAATGGAATCCACCAACCTTAACTCCGTTGCGTGGCGCCTGCGAACTCGGCGCCGAGATGGTAGTTGCTTCCTCGCCAAATGGTCTTCCAACTTCACGTAGGGTGTCGAAAATAGGGAATTGCACGCACACTTGAACGAAACTGGGCACTTGCAAACAAACAGCAAACAGTACGAATAATTTTGACACATTCATACGAAAACGCGTAAACGACGATGACACCGACTAATCGATTCGGCTGCGTTTTTTCGACTGGTATGTCTGCGCGGGAAGCTATTGCCGCTCGCGCACGAAAATAACGAAAAATAAGGAGGTAGAAATAAAATTATTGCACGACATTTGTTAATCGTGAAAGTATTGCCAGATCAAATAGTGCAACTTGCACAGATTATACAAAATACCGAACATCTGGTATTATAATCTTTATCTTTATAATATTGTGAAGTCCGCCTGGGTAGTGACCACCCTCTTGCTTGAGTCGGTGGCACTGTCAGCTCGTTTGCTATCTTAAAACCATAAAAAAGACAGCGGGCTCTGTGATCACTCATGTTTTTTTAAAGTATTTGGAGTATAAAATATATAAATTATGTTACAACGTCTGCTTGGTCGCTAGTTTAATTAATTGTTCAGTTAGTAACGAACAAACAATATTTGATTCTATGTTTCCTTTTTATTAAATATAGTATTAAGAACCCAGCAAATAATATTTCCTTGTTTTGAAATGACCGTGGTTTTGGTTTGGAACTCCCCGTAGAAAGCGGAGTCGCCGTAGAATGATCTCGTAGTGTTGTTCAGATTCAGGTAGACGTTGTAACTGCCCTGAAAATTAATAAAATAATATCAAACTTCAATACGTTTCTTAACCTTGTTTTTATCCACTGATAGGTACCGATATGTATACCGACGAACGAACAATTTTATTTTTGTCATTTATTTTATTTAGAAGAAATTAATACTAATAGATTGATGACAACTAATGAGTAGTCTACAAGATATTTAACTAAACAAAATAATTTTATACTATTTTTATATTGGCAACAAGGTTGCGTTCATTACATTAGCTATTTACCAAAAGCCAACGTTTGAAGTGATTTAACAAAACATTAACCATTTAAGGGCGAACGCAAAAGTTTTCTGAGTTTCCACTTGGGGAGAGCGGGGTTGAAAGAGCCACGGGTGAGTATTTTTTTGTTATTAAAACGTTTGCGTCGGCATAACTTATCCCTAACAGTAGTAATTTAGAATTTGACAAACTCCAGACCTTTGCGCCGGGCTCATAGAACTAAGAATTTCAATACCAACCTTCTTCACTATACATTTGACAGCTCTAAAAGACTTTTGTATTATAGTTGCGAAAGAGAAATGCTGACACGGATCATCTATTTTGTAATTGAACAACATTGTTTTCATATTCTTTTCCACCTTATATACTTTTATTTTTACCTGTAAATAAAAAGGTTAATCTTAAGTGGATTAATAACTTGCTAACGAGGATTGAATGGCCATTAATATTACACCGAGTTTGTCGCACGGACAAAATAAAATATAAATTACAAGATGTTCGTGAAGATTTTGTTTTCTAACTTATTTTATTATCTTACATAGTTTAATGATTGTTCCCTTAAAGTCAACATCAGGTAGGTACCTACTTTGGATGTCCGAAATTCCGAATTCCAATTTTGATATATCTTTAGTCAATGCTGATCAGATTGGACAACTTTAACTATGATGGCGGGACAAACTCTAATAGTTTAAATAGGTACTTGTACAACAAAATGTTTATTAAATTCGGTTCAGCCGTTTAGAAGTTCAATGACGAACACACCTCCCTACACTGTTTAATAAAGATGTCTGGAAAATATAGCCTGAAATACATCTCACCTCGTCGATATGACACTGCGTTAGGAAATTTATAGTCATATTAGCCATGTGGTTCTCGCCAATCTTAGTTATGTTCACGTAAGTATATGTTAAATTCCTCGATTTTGGTCCCGAACAATATTGAAAGTCACCATAATCAATGCTGTATGGACCCTGTAATTTCAAAAGGTAATTATGTCACCGTTACCTATAAAGTCTAAGCTACAGGACGAAGTAACTATTTTCTAATCTGTGCTACAGGTAAACTTAAGTTATCGTACCTGTTAAGCGAGGGGTCCCGGAATCGAATACAAGTCGTGGCAGACAGTATAAAAAAGCAGTATTTTTTGTATTACAGTTGATCGGTTCTAACGACGCTAGATCGTTATAGATGAATTGATTGAAAATTTGATTCTGGGATGCAAAAAAATATAAGAGTCATTATGCTGGCTTTTGGTACTCACGTAATTCTCTAAGTTCTTAATGTCAGCAAAATTTTTTGAGATGACTATCATAAAGGTTATAATCTGTAAGATTCCTTTTACCGAAAATAAATATTTAGAAAACGACATTTTAAGACGACGGGTTCCTGGAGCTCTTTTCAGAAAATAAATGTATTTCGATTTCAAACCATTTAGGTAAGTATTGTCATAATCGTTTTATAATTTTCATCTAAATATTCGTCGAGATTGTGATCATATAAATCATACCTAATCACTGTATTAGTGGCTAATGAGCTTTGACTGGAGTCCCAATAGCCCCGTTCCAATATAGTACCTACTGTTCGTTCTCGCATCTCATCAACCGATAGTATTTGGGTGAGAACATTGACATGTTTCAGGTCCATGTGTTCGTTTTTGAGGACCTTAAACAAAAAAAAAGGTAATTTTTTGGACAATATGAAATTTTAGTTAAGTTACAATGACTCGGAATACTCGCAAAGTCAAGCATTCTCTGTTTTGAGTTCGGGGCCAAAAATGAGCCAAAAATTGTAATATGGAAATAGCGAAAAAGTTTATAAAGGTTTCATATGAGAACTTAAAACTTTAAAAATATTTCCCGTCACAATTACACGTCACTCAAAACCAAACATGTCGACGTGACATTCAATAATTGTTATGTCTAGCTATAAAACTTGTCATCAATTTCTTTATTCAATAAGTTCCAAAATCTAAAAAAAAGCATAAAATATCTGGATCGGCATATTTCTTAGACAAAGGCTAGATCATGAAAAAAGGAAAGGTATGAACAGTATAATTTATCTCATAATAATGTTGGCCGGCTCAATAAATGTATATCTAAAACATTTTCTGTTAAATGTTGCATTATAGAATAAATCAGAAGTATCGCTTCCAAAAACGATATCTGAAGTGCAAGAATACGAAGAAGTAATAGTGCCACTAGATGTACTAACCGTTAAGATTAAGAATCTCACAACATACGACGACGTACCTAAAAAGTACGCCGTAAAAGCTACGTTCTTTGATCAGATAATATTGACGGATATCATACAGTCAATAGGGGCCAGAGATGTTGTGAAGAAGACGACTAAAGCTCAAGGTAACATGAGCTACGATCCCTCGGACTACGAAAGAATGTGCATATTAGCGGACTATCCTCTTTCCGGTGAGCTGGATTTGGTCTAATGTCAAACGAATTAAGTAATGATCGTTAAACATTTACTAAAACTTAGGTATTCCATTGTATTCGCAGTTAGTATTCAGCCAGCACGCACTCCTCCAACGACTCCATCCACTATACAAAGCTATTGTGAAGAAGTCTCTCAGGAAACGGAAAAGTCCCAAAATAACCTCGATATATACTGTTGCAATGTCGATATTCTGATTTTATTTATCGGTAAGTTTAACGTAGCTTTCCTAAAAGATGAGAGGAATGATGTAGCGTGGCTACCCGTTTTAAGATTGCCGCAGAAACTGCTTCAATAGACAGGTTTACTGTTACACGAGCATTAGGTACAAACTGGATCTTTCAAGCTATCGTTATGGTTATGTTTCAGGAGAAAACAAATTAGTAATAACGAAGCGTTTGGAACCTAATTTGCCGCCTACAGTTCTAACAGCAAAGAGTTGGAATAACCTTCCTAAAATGTTAATGGAAATAAGCGTAACGAGAAATATAGCGAATAGAAACCATCATCTGCTGTTAAGTAAAGCGAATATATTCAAGATAACCCTCATGGGCGCATACAACATGATTATACCATTTGATAACACCCAGGTTTATACGGCTGCTACGAAAATAGCTAGCAGTACAGATGCGACGAATGACACGGTGATGTTAAGTTTTGTTGAATTACTATCAAGCAATTTACCAATCAGTAGATACTTGACATTTCTACTCTATAAAGTCCTATAAAATTAAATATACAAAATATTTATTTTTATATAATATAGAATATGTTAAAAACAGTTTTTGAGGTGCGTAAAAAAATATCATTTATAAATATTATAACTTTTTATTTTTTATAGAACTTTTCAAATGTCACATTTAATGAAGGCTACAGATTTCCAAAAAACTTTAAAAGCACTAACTTTTATCCAAAATGGGAAAGTTTAAGACCAGATCAAAGCTTTACAAAATGTGATGAGAAATTTCAATACAATATTGAAGATGTTATCGACCAGTATGATCTCAATTTTATAAAATTGTTGGATAAAACGCCTGAACGTAAGAATTTTATAGATACAGATAGATGCGTCTATTAACCTACTTATATGACAGCAGTGGCTCAATGTGTCTTCGATCACATTTCAGTGGCAACAATTTGGGGCTCATTTCATCGCTGTCTAATGCTGAATAATTCTGAAAATGTTTTATTAGAACAACTTCGTCGTTATAAATGGCCTTTTGAAGTGCACATCTATAATGAGTTCGGTGGCTACAGCTTCATGGCCTTTCTTGATCTCTTCAGATTACTATACCCTGGAGGTAACCGCAAACTGGATTTATTTGAATGAATTTGGAATAAAGCAATTCGAAGTGCCATTAATTATGATCATGACATCTGAATTGGACCCTAAAAAAATGGTCTCATTTATGTCAATCAGTTGTTGTTGACCACAATTTTTTTTTGTCGTGCGTCAGACGAATTAACAAATTTCAATCGAATGGTTAACGTCAAAAAAAATTCTCAAATTTTGACTCTTAATTTGTTACCCAGAGACCGTCTTACGAGTTGCGGTGCCACTGCAGTGGATCAATGCGGAAAGTATGATGAATAACTGTGGCTGTGATCTGCTCTTAGCGGCTAGAGATTTAACGTCCTCACTTCATGGCTCAACTAAGAAACCTAGCAAGTGAGATAAAAATTACAATATTTTATAATTTAGATTTTGACAACCCGTATGGTGCAATGGTTACCACGCCCGATCGCTGTTTAAAGGGTCCTAGGTTTGATTTTCATCGGGGCCGAAATTTAAATGATGAATTCAAATTTCGATTCTCGGTCTAAGTGTATATTTGTATGTTTCTGTGTTGTCCATGACACCCATAACACAGGGAATACTAGAGTGGGGCCCCACACACACTCATAGGAGTGTATAGCGTTTCGCTATTTATTAATACCTTAATCAATGTGATCAAAGTGACAGGTAAATTCACATCAACACTAACTTCCAGAATGACTACGGAATCGGCGCCGACGAGTACCAGCACGGGAAGGGTTTCTCCTGCGAAGATTTCCGAGGACAAGTTACACGCGTTCATCATAGTTGAAGTGAAACTGGCCAGACCCCTGCGAGAGCCTGTTGTACCGCCGCATATATCAATGTATATACGATAGTAGAAACTTACTGATATCTCGTAGTGCTCTTGGTCCCAACACTTTATGTCTGTCGTGTTGAAGAGGCCGTCCGCCGTCGATCAAATAACGATCAGCACCCGCAAGTAAGATAGACCTTGACAGCTTTGACCTCCCCGATAATATTTGACTCGTAGAACAGGTACTGGAAATTAATAAAACTACATTTTGGTGCAGGTCAGAAATAAACGAAATGTTGAGTGAAATGGAAAAGCAGCATATCAAAAGGGAGTGCACCGGCCGCGGTCAGCTGAGCAGAGACTGGCAGGCCACGGCGAGGAGCGCTGCCAACTCTCTGCGCAGAATACCCTACTACGGTATAATTATTAGGATTTTGTATATGCGATGTTTGCGCAAGAAGTATATGAACATGCTCATGCAGTAGCTAAGTATTTAAATTCCTATGGCATATTGGGATCCAATGAACTGTTGTCCAGGTATGACCGATATATGTGCTGTTAACCGACAACTTAGTGAAACCCGCAACCGGGTCGAGATTATGACATCGTTTTGGCAAGACGCAGCGATCTATGTCAACAATAACTTCGTGCTCCAAGACTTTCTGCAGGATGACAACTTGTACGAGGTATGCAATGTTGAATTGCTATGATATCTACTGCTAGAACAAACTTACTCTCGTTTTTATTTCAATCACATTAAATTCGCTTTTTGAACATAGGGTACTTTAAGGCCAATAACTCCTGCTTGCAATACATTTATTTATAGGAACATTACCTACCCTGCACCGTTTCGCTTGGGCAAAATCTTATTATTCATTTATTTCAGGTGGTATATTATTTTAAATTTCTTTACCTTTTCTGTCCATCGAAATGTCATTAGAATCTGTCCAATTAATTAGTCCTGTAAAAGTAACAAACACGGACCGATAGCAATACTGATAGCGATATCTGGCTGTGTTCAGGAGATGCTGATGATGGGTCACGCGTGTCTGATGCGCACGGCGTGTGACTCACTAGTGGGCGTGGACCGGCCGCGCGAGCTCGAGCCCGTGCTGCGCGCCGCCCGGCACGCCAGGCAACTCAAGGATATCCCGCACGCCGTCGACCTGTTACTGCAGGTCTACTACCACCAACACTCTATCGACACACTTCAGCTGTAGACTTGAACTCTCCAACAAATAAAACTGATAGATTACTTAATAGATATCTTTGTAGCACCCCTAAACGCTTTCTCGTATCTGTTGTAAGTGTAACTAATAGGACTTCCTTAGAGGAAACCTCCAAATGTTTGCGAATTCTAATAAAGGTTAACTAATAATAATATGTCAATTCAATAGAATCTTTGAAAAGAACCGAAAAAAGTCGTGAAAGTAACCATGCTATAGTTTCATTTCCGAAAAAAAATATTTTTTCCCTGCTTGAAATTGGTATAAAAATTAGTATTTGTGATACTAAAACCAAGCTAATGGCATTGAAATTAGCTGATATCGGAGAAGCCACGTGACGCCAACTTGTGGCGCGAGCTGGCCACCTGCCTCAAGGAGATGGACCTGGACTGGGCCACCGTGTGTATTAACAAGTCCATCGCGCTCAACCCACGGCATCCGCTCACGTGAGTCTTGTGAACTTACATAATAACACCACTGATATTTCCCAAAAAAATAAAATTTAGTATTTTTTATTTTAATGTGAGTTTAATCTTATAATGGTCTTCTAGTACTTTTTGCATAGTAGGTACTCATGGTTTTGGTTTGTAATTTATTGTACGCACCATGAAGAAACGGAACAAACTGCCGGCGTCCGTTTCGCATTCGTTTACAACGTTGGCTTGACTTCTTGTAAGTTAATACGCTCACCACCTTAGACAACATCGCCACTTAACACCAGGTGGGACTGTTGTCAAGCATTAACTTGTTTAGCATAAAAACACAGCTCATTAGCAAAACGCGCCTCATTAGCATATCACCACGCAGCTGATGCGGATTGATTTCTTAATATTTTATTATCAGGCTACTCTCAAAAGCTTGTATGGTGTTTGAGGAAGACCCCGATGCAGCTGAACCTTTCTTCGTGGCTCTGCTGACCCTCTACCCGTTCTGGCTGCCGATGTGGGTGGCGGTCAACGCCTACTACCTGCACCGACAGATGTTCCTCATGGCTGAAGAAATCATGAAGTGTATTGCGCAGTTAGTAGCCTCCATAAGATCATCCATGAGTTTTATTTTTACGAATTTTCAGCTCGAAACCTTACTTTACAGTTACAAGCTTTTCATCGGAATTATTAAATTAGGAACTAAATGATTGTGAATTTTACTAAAATTTAAAATCCCAAATACTAGTTACCAATCGGGTGGCAATTATGTGACTGCAGATTTTTATAAGATTTAGTATTAAAAAAATACGATTCGATTATTAATTAAATTGTAAATAATATTGTAACACTGAATATTTTTAGTTGTTTACGTAATGGTACGAGTACAAGTGTTAGGTGGTGTACTTATTAAATATTCTTATTTTGCATCATCATCCAGGACCACGGCAGATGGTCTGGAGGAAGTGAATATGTTCCCGAGGAGTTGGGAGTGCGAGCTGGGCGACTGGTGGGACCACACGCCGCTGCTGCCCGGCTCCAGCCTCTACTACGAGGCCGCTGACCTCCTGCTTAGGATACGAGCTCTGTCTGTTCGTAGACTTGCCTTACCTACGTCATAACCACAGAACATCGAATCTATGTGACATACAGTGGGAAAGCGCATCTTACGAATTTTGCTTGAAACCCAGTGTCGTCATACACATTTACACATTACACACAATAGGTACATTTCCTTTGCTACGATTTGTCAAGAAAATTTTGTATCATTTACTTACTCGTATAAACTCGTTAAACTTAACACACAAAATAACTTTAACAAATTCAATTCTTTTATAGCTTATGGTTCATATTCTTTAGTTGATGGAATTATGGTACGTCGTTTTTTTATAAATATTTGCAATATGTGACGACCCGTATGCCGTAATGGTAACCACGCCGATCCCCGTTCAAAGGGTACTGGTTTTGACTCTCAGCGGGGCTGAAATTTAAATGATGAATTAAAATTTCTGCACTCGGTTTGGGTGTATGTTCGTGTGTTTCTGTGTGGTCCATGGCACGCACAACACAGGGAATCCTAGTGTGGGGCTATGAGTGTATAGCGTTATTTATTTATTATTTCCTCACTTAGAGATCCAATTCAAAATTCAATTCAAAATTCAAAATCATTTATTCATATAGGTATCAATGATACACTTATGCACTATGCGTGGGATAACGGATTAAGAGTTTTAGTTATTTTGTGTTGTAGCTGGCTGACGTGTGCATCGCCCGCGCCCTCTGCCAGGCGGGCGAGACAGCGGCGCACTACCACCTGGTGGCGCTGTGCTGCCGCCTCAGGAAGGACCCCGTCGACGCCCTCTGTCATCTTAAAGTTGGAATTACTAAGTTTGGCGATGTAAGTCCAAGTCTTCAGGTTCTTAAGACATCGTACGTGTGTTCGTCACTGAACTCCTTCGAAACGACTGGACCGATCATAATATAAATGTTGTGAGGTAATGCATGGTAAATGCATGGCATTTTAAGGCCGGGAGTACCAGATGTGGAAAACTTAGTATAAGACAAAGTAAATGACAGAACAACATCTACCCGGCCTTCTAGTCTCGTTATATTTTAAAATGATATTATTGTACAACTTACTTTCTGTATTCTTTCTCATTCCATACTTTAGATAAGCTATCTTAGAAGTCTTGAAGCTGAATGTTACCATAAACTGAAGGATATTCCAGCTTCCATGGAATCTTTTGAAGAGGCTGGATCGTGCTCTGGAGCTTACAGGTATTAGAATAAAGCTTTAATTACTTATTAAATTACTAGACGTCGCCCGCGGCTTCGCCCGCAGAAGAGTAGTTTTAAAAAATAAGGAATTTATCCAAAGGGAACCTATAATCGGGATAAAATGTATCCTATGTCCTATTCCCGGATGCAACCTATCTGTGTACCAAGTTTCAGCTTAATCCGTTCAACGGTTAGAGCATGAAGGAGGGACAAACATCCACATATCCAAACATCTTTACAAACTTTCACATTTATAATATTAGTAGGATTATTTTTCCTAATTTATTATTGAATGTAATAACTGTTTCAGCATGTTGTTGTCTCTGTCGCGCAAGGATACTAAACGAATGCGTACATTGCTGGTGGACTTCATCCGACGACAACCCAACGCCTATGCCTGGATGGCGCTCGCTGACGACTGGATGATGGTAATTATAGTGGAGAGGGAGAGGCGAGGATTACCGTCACCTGCTTAACGGATAGATTTGAAGACGAATATAAAATAACCAAAGAAGTACCTAAAAGAAGACGAGGCAGTCGACTTCCATTGATTCTGATTTAGTTTCCCCAACTTTGAGCAGTGTGGTTTTATGTTTTTCTTTCAATAAGTACTAGTTTCTCACCCGATATCTTCCGTACACCAGCGCAGCGCGAGTGGCGACTGCGAGTTCGAACGGCTCGGGACCAAGACCGAGGACCAAACGTCAGCTCTGTCGTTCGCGACGGCGTCCGCCGTGCAGGCCCTCAAGTGGGACCGCGCCGCCGGCCGAGCCTGGGCCCTGCTCGCCAAGCTCGTCAAGCCCAACGCTAGAAGACACTACTGCAAAACCATGGCTGTTGCTGTGAGATGCCTTGTTTTATCTGATTGTTAGAAGTAGCGATTGTTACCTGTCGACTTGCTTGTGTCGCGACCGTAAACGAGGATGGATGCCTGCTAGTAGCAAATATTTCTCGCACCTTTCCGTGCTTCGAAAAATATTTAAGGCTGTTTTGATCTATACATATACTTAGTTAAAATTTTAAATCCTGTAAAAATTCACTATAAACATTTTCATAGCCACAGCCTTTTCTGTTATGTGTTTCAAAGAAAATCAGACGTATACAAAGTTAATGGGGCATTTTAAAGCTGATGTTTCTGTACAGTACGGGTACAGCAAGTGGAGCGAGGTGTTGATGTCGGAAGGCGTGGGCCCGCGGCAGTCCACCTGCCACCTGCTGGGCTCGGCGCTGCGCGAGTGCCGCTGCCACATGTGCGAACATCTTACACTCTGAACATACATGATGTACACTTACATCTTATTGAATTGAGCACTGAGCAGTGATAACTTAGCGGCCAACAACGTCATAACCTATGGATCACGCCTGCAAGGTCACTTTCAGACAAAGCAATAGTGCATTATGTTAATCCTTCTATGTTCTTTCAAATGTGATTTTCTTTTCTTTTCTTGTCGTAAATTATTGGACAATGGTAAAATGATTATTGACATTCGCAGTTTTGATTGACCTGTCACGGTGAGCTCCCATACCCCGCAAACCTCATTTTTGTTTTAAATATTTCTTTGCAGAAATTATGACGTCAGTCGTCTAGTGGTTGTGACGTCGTTGTTAGTGGCCTGCACTAAAATACCTAAGAGTTCCCTATAAAGTGAGGTGTAGTTCTCTCCCCCCACATTGTGAGATTTTTTATTATTAGGTGTAATACGTAGTACCAAATATTTGTGTTACTGCTTTGTTTCTTCATTTATGATTATGATTCTAATTACCTTGATGATATTTTGTTCGCTTTAAATGAATCTACTATCTTGAGCTCTAGATTTATACTTTAATAAATTTTATTATGATGCAATATACTCTGGTTTGTATCAGTTCTGCTTGTGTGTACCTACTTTATAAATATCTAAATGGCTTCCGGCAATCTCGTTTATCTTCCTGTTATTCTCGTTTTGGCTGAGCTTACGTCCATGTGAGACGAAATCCAGTTTGATAATTTTTAACATTTGGCCACACTATACTTTAATTAAACTTTAAATTGCAAAACGTTGTTATAGGCGAGTGCCCCCCAAATACCGGATAAACGGTTGAGTTTAAAAATGTGAAAAAAATCACTTATTATGAGTTAACGAAAACTATCACGAACAGTGCTAGGTAGCTGATCAGGTATAACAGTAATTAAGTAACTACAGAAGTACGGAACCCTACATAGTACTGGGATTGACAAACACTTGAAGATTTTTACAAGAGCCGTTACAAGTCGGACAGAACTCTCCTCTCGATCGCGCGCCGCGCGCCGCTCTGCACAACATTAAAAGTAAATCGTGAGTAACCCCCGTACGTACAAATAAAATGTATTCACACACTCACGAACCGTTCACTCTTGAAAAATAATAACGATGCTCCACATAAATTATGTTTATTTTATAGATACGATACGAGTTAACTACACATGCTTCCAAGTGTGTTAATTCAGTTGTAGTCTTACAAATTCATAAATTACTCGTGCAGTAACAATGTTAATTTGTGGGTTTAGGGAATTTATCCAGTTAATTTTAGTAAATTATGTAATTTTACATTGTAGTGCCACAATAGTACATTTACCTCAAGGTATTGTCAGGGGCCGGTACAATCACAGCGGGAAGTACGTGTCTTATTTGGGCATTCCCTACGCAACTGTGACAGATAGATTTCAGGTAAGTCAAAATAGGTTAGTAATAAAAAAATAGAGGGGTTGTTTCCGCCTTCTGTCTTTGTCTGCTACAAGTGCACATCGCAAGATCAGTCAAGGTTAGGTTGTATCCAAAAAAAAGCAACAGCTGCAACTGATAATTTTTTCCATGAGTGAATATCAACAAAGGAATATCTTTAACAAGATTTCATTGATATTGAAAAGGAACATGAGTCATTGTTCTTTACTATTTAAATTCCACTGTATTATTTACTTAGGTACTGCAAGGCCGTGGCGATGGGGATGATCGTAACTAGTAGGGTATATAACAACCTTTTAAATTAATATTTTGATTCTGTAAAAAATATAAGTACGACACGTGTCTAGACTACTCAACTCGATAATTTCTTCATACAGAATTGCGTCATGTTTTTCTAACAGAGGAGTAATGGTATAACTATCTTCCAGGAGCCCGGTCCACCTCCTCGTTGGGACAACGTGTTCCTCGCGGTGGAGTCACCGAGCTGCGAGCAGATAGACCGCTCCACGGGCAAACCGGCCGGCCGGCGAGACTGTCTGGTGACCAGCGTGTTCACTCCGCTGCCGGCGCCGCCCCGCCCACTACCGGTCCTCGTCGTCATCCCCGGCGGCGGCTTCCACTTCGGCCTCGATAACGCTGACACCTTCCATCCCAAGTACTTAGTAAACAAAAACATAATTGTCGTCGTCATTAACTACAGACTTGGGGCCTTCGGATTCTTTTGCCTTCAGACGCCTAAAGCCCCCGGTAACTTGGGGCTGAAGGACCAAGTGGCCGCGATACGGTGGGTCAAAAACAACATCCAGCACTTTGGCGGGGATCCCACGTCCATCACTCTGTTCGGACAGAGCGCCGGCGCAACCTCGATAGGCTACTTACTCCTTTCACCGGAGACAGAGGGATTATTTCAACACGTAATATTGTCGAGTGGCTCGATTCTGGCACCTTACGCTCTCGACGACGACCCGTTGGCCACCGCTTCTCGGATCGCCTCTAGGATGGGTTACCGGGCCACAGATCCCGACCGACTACTGGAAATCTATCAGAACGCATCGTCGCACGACATACTGAAGGCATCACACTTCGACGACACCAACGATCCCATGTCGCTTTACGTATTCAGACCCTGCGTTGACACGTCCAAAGGATCTCTTGTGAAACAGAGTCCGAGAAAAATCATCGAATCGACCCCGTTCGAGAGGAACGTCACCGTTATCATCGGATTCAACGATATGGATGGCATTAAATGGGCCGAGAGATATAACTCCCAGGGGCTCGAGAACCTGGATGAAATATTTTACAAGATTATTCCAGACAACCTTCTATTCGATACCGAAGATGAGAGGTCGACATTTGTCGCAGAAGTTAAAGATTTTTATTTTAAGAACCAGGGTCTGAATAGCTACGAGCCTTTAGTTCGATATTGCTCAGATTACATCGTCATGTACCCGATAGTGGCTACGATCGAATACTTGTTGCGAACGAATCTATCTATGTTCAATTACTATTTCAAGTATGACTCTAATAGGAATTTAAGTAAACGTAAAACCTCGTTGGCGTGGATGAAGGGCGCGAGCCACACCGACGATATCTTTTACGCGTTTGATCCTCCCGCGTTACGATCGGCTCCGGTCACGGCGAGTGACCCTACGATCATCGACGCGCTTACGAGCTTCTGGACAAATGTCGCCAAAACAGGGTTCGTGGCAATATAAACATTATTAGCTAGCACATTTTTTGTGTCTACTAACACAAATTAATAAGTTATTTATTACCTATGCTTTATTTTCAGAAATCCGTCAAACCAGGAAATACATTGGCAAGCGAGCGAAAGAAACGGTCTGAATTTTTTGTCGATAGATAAGAAAATCGAGATGATTCCCCTCCCGAATAGAGAGCGCATGGAATTCTGGCGAAGGATTTATAAAAAATACAATTCGTATTAAAAAATATTTTATTCTTTTACAACAATAAACATAATACAGAACGATGTGTCATCGCGTCTTTTACGAGTCCTCGTGGATGTGTCGTGAAATTGGTTCAGTTATCCTCTTTGCGGGATTTGTTTCTTGGGGGGGATGTAGGGCATGTGTCGGTCGGGGAGCGGCGTGGTGGGGGCCCCGGGGACCGGCGGGCTCGGCAGCTGCGCCAACTTCCGCGTCAGCCACATCAGAATATACACCACGATACCGACACCTCCTACCCTGAAAAATACAGTAACGAACCATGCTTATAATGAAATGACATCACATAAATAAGAGTTTTGGACGTAAAGAGCACATTCATCAGTGCGTGATGATTATTATGACTGCCCTATTTTTAGGTAGAACTTAATTTTCGTGTTCGAAAATACGCATAGGTACATACTGGTACATACATTTCGTATGTAACGTATCATAAATGCAGAACTTGTTGGCAAAGAAACAGATTGATAAATAAAGAAATGAATCTAGGTAGGTACTAGTTTTGCAAATTTGTAATCAAAGATGTTTGTACAATTAAAAAAAATGTGCCAGTTTCTTTATCCGTATTTTTCCGTTATTGGTTGGACCTTGTTATTGGAAGATATCGCACATGGTTTTAAAGCTGCTTAAAAAATAATATTTTTGAACAGAACTTTTATTTTAAGCTACCTACTAGAAATTCTCAAAAAATACCTAATTCAATCACGTCATTTACTTTCATCTACTCCTGGTAAACTAATCAACGCTTAACACTGATAGTCGGAGCGTTAGACCACGATTTTGGTAGATATTAAAAATAAAAATAGGTACTTACATGCCAAACATATTGATATTTTGAATGTGGAGATTTCTCGACGTGACCAATACTGTTTAGAATCGAAATGGTGTTTCAGTGCTGAATGTCCGAGAGAATATTGAATTACCTGAAACCAAGATCACAACACAATGGTATCGGTAATTCTATTGTACACTGGCAGATAAGCTATGAAATAAAACCTTGATTTTTCTGAAGTAGCGACCACGACGAACAGTCTTTCAATGGGTGTTAGGATCCGTTCACAATAGGACCGGCTCGGAGAGAAGAGATTTTTTGGGAACAGTATTTTGACCTAATTACATGAAGGCTTTTTTTGCATGTACAAAATATGTTCTTTTGTCATTAAGACTGACCATCAAGAGTGAAATCGCTATCTCGCTCGCGTAGCTGATCGTCTCCGTGGCGTGCGCGTCGCACCAAGCAATTCATGTAATCTGGCTAGCAAATAATTTTCTTCATCTGAGGTATCTAAATCCATGTTTCGAAAAGTTTATACATACGTTTATACATCGAAAGCAAAACTGGGACTGCGCGGAATACTGGTACTGCCTTTGTAGTGTAGCCATAGGGCTCCCGAGTCCGCGTGAAAAAAAAATGCGCGTCGATGCTTTTCGAGTCGGTCTGTCTGAATGGACCCTTAAATTCGATTGCTAGCAAGGGGAAGTTACTATTTTCTAATCTATGGCAAGGCAGAAAGGACGATGACTTTTAGTTTGTTCTTTAGTTTATTAGTTCGTTAGGCAGTTGTCCTTGTTTCTATATTGTTAATGGCACCCAGATACAATCATTGTTCTATGATGGCACCCATGGCGCAAGGAATGGAGCAATGAGAGTTTATTCTGTTGTTAAGTATAATTTTTTTTTTAATTTTACATGCGTCTGTTCCACACAACTTTGAGTGAGTGATACTGTTACGTTCCTGAACATTGGTACCTACTCATAATTATAGCAGTTAAAAGAATTATATTTCATTTATAAAATCGACGCATAGGAATTATGTATGCTTAAATACATAGAAACTACACAGAACGGTATAGATACTATTATCTTTGTATTTTTACCCTACTCTAGATATTTACTATCGGCGACCAGATAGCGGAACAGTGAGCGAACGCCCTTATGTGTAGCATTATTAGAACAATGATCGTTTTCAATCAACACAGTTTGTTTATCTCTTTATTTACTAATCGCCCACTTTCGCTTCGCTTCGGTTAACCGTAAACAAAAACCGTAGAACTGTTTTCTGGGATAAAAAATATTCTACATTTATAAGTGTCGTTAAAAGTTGAAAAACATCTACATAATTTAATCTATGAAAACATCCAAGTATCGTCAGATCTATCGGTCAATGCGTTTTGACAGACAGATAAACATACCTAGACCTACAGTCAAAAAATAATTCCAAAAATTGTATTGGCCTTTATGACAGAAAAGTAAACATTTTCAAGACATATTGCAATGCGGTTCGGATTCAATACAATTATGAACTATCTCGGTGACAATTAATGAAAATATTCCCCTTACGATCAACATTACCAACCGAAGGTTTTCCTTTTTTTTCAATAATTGTATTTGAATTATGCAGACGATTATTTAATTTTATGCATTTTGTAATTTGTGAATCTTAATATATAAGTTACTTTTTATGCATCCTAGTCTGTGGCAACAATTTTATTCTATCAAACTGAAGTCATGTGTCACGCAAGTCATTAAGAAGCGCCATCTAATTTTAATTTCCAACAATATTATAAATAATACCCACAGAATAATCAATGCATCTGTATCACAGACATTATAAACATAAGTGTGATCTTAATCACAGGCTCTTAATACATTTCCGTTATAAATACCACGGACATAAATGTTTTTGGAAATTATGAATCAGATGCTAAAATAAATCAATCTATAACTTCCATGTGTCATAAATAATTTTTGAAATACATACAAACTTGACATACAGACATTTACATACAACACTTGAGTAATGAGTATGATATTTTTATATTATCAAAAACAAAATTTTATAACATTCCCGCGGTTTTATTCCAGATTGGGAAGAATTTATTGAAATTGAGATATACAATTTTTTTTGTTGGTCCCTTTTAATTAGATTAAAATCACAGATTAAAATTAAGGTTAGCAAGTGGAAGTGGCAACACTCTCTCTGACTCGTCTCGCCCATCAATGCCTGCCGCCTCCATGTTTTATGCCGGCTGAACAACCGCCATTTTGTCTATCCTCTTATAGTGAAGTTGCCCTGTCTCGTCTTGAAAAGTAAATTGTTAAAGAAGTTGCTGTGAATTTGTGTTACAAATTTATGGCTTTGCTACAGATTGTGAAAACTGCGTTTGTGTCTTTTAAATCCGATGAATTGAGAGAACAGACACGCCATTAGTTTAAGTGGTAAGAAACTAGATTTAGCATCTACTGCGAAATGACGCCTTCTCGTTCCTGTCTAATGAAATACATTTTCAGATCATGTCGCGGTACGGAGATTGTAAAGTTTACGTAGGAGATTTGGGAAATAATGCCAGTAAACCTGAATTAGAGGATGCTTTTTCATACTACGGCCCTCTAAGAAATGTTTGGGTAGCAAGAAATCCACCCGGCTTCGCTTTTGTCGAATTTGAGGATCCTCGTGACGCCGAAGATGCCGTAAGTCGTAAATGTTACTCGGAATGATTTTAATGAAACATAATTGTTTTTATGTTATCACTTAGTCGTTGATGGGATATATATCTTATATCGTTACACAGATCCGCGGGTTAGACGGGCGGACGATATGCGGGCGGCGAGCGCGCGTGGAGATGTCGAACGGCAGCCGCGGCTACGGCGG